>VDFB02387881.1:0-20997 GCA_007258455.2 Sequoia sempervirens | reverse complement strand
ATTGGTGATTGTGCCTCTAAGGAGTTTTTTCTGGCCCTGTGTGCCAGACACTCATCTCTAGGAATTAAAATAAATAAATATGGAATTCAAGTGCTCTCTAATATTCCTAACATTCTCCAGGCCTTTTTTTGACATTATGATCATGTTTTCACTACTTAGGAGTCCACGCTTGAGCGATAGCAAGCCCTCCAGTATTTCCTTGTTGTTGTGCCAAATAATCTCTCTTTAGCCCAAAGAAATTTCTATGATCAATTATTAACGATTGAATACCTTAAGGAAGTTTTTGATTCCATGGATAATGACAAAGCCCTGAGGATTGATGGATTCCCTTGTGAATTTTACAAGGCCCTTTGGGACTATGTTGGGCATGACTTGTACAATGTTTATTTAGAATCCTTTCATGTTAAATATCAGGGAAACTTAATAAACAAAGGAAATATTAAATTAATACCTAAGTCTAGAGATCTTGAGGATATTTGCAACTGGAGGCCTATCACACTTCTCAATGTCTCCTATAAAATCATAGCTAAATATTTAGCTCTGAAGATCTGTCATCTTTTACCTCAAATTGTGCATCCGGAGCAGACTGGGTTTATCAAATCCAAGTTTATTCTAGAAAACATCATTGTTGTTTAGGATGGCATGGAGAGGGCCAGGTGCTCAAACCAGAAATCTCTTTTCATTAAAATTGATGTTGCCAAGGCTTATGACCACATTGAATGGCCTTTTATTCTTACTATGCTATGCGCCTTTGGGTTTAGGCCTAATTTTATTTAGGTTGTTCAAATGCTTTTTGTAGATGCCTCTGCTTGTATCACCATTAATGGCTACCAATCTCTTTCCTTTGGGATTTTTCATTCCATTCGGCAAGGATGTTTGCTTTCTCACTCTTGTTATGTGCTTGTTGCTGAAGGATTTGGTTATTTCTTGGCCAATGCGATTTCTCAACAATGTGTTAAAGGCATCTCATTGCCCAATTCTCAAGACCAACTAGTTAATGCTCATTTTGTTGATGAATCTTTCCTCACTCTCCTAGAGGGAGAATAAAATATCAAGGCAACCCTGGGATGTCTTAATGCATTCTTCCTTGCATCCAGTTCTTCCATTCAGTGGCACAAAACTTTGTGCTATCATCAATCTATATTTCCCATTCCTCCCTAGTTTCAACAGTACGGCTGGAAGTGGATTGGGCTAGGAGAAATCTTCTAGTTACTAGAAACTCCCTTTGCTTTCCAGGCTTCTCTAGCCGAGCTGTGGCAAGATGTTCTCACCAGAGTTGAGCAAAATCTCACATACTGGATTACTAAGCCCCTCTCTCTGGTAGGGAAATTCTGGGTATGCTCTAAAATTCTTGTAGCTACCCATGTGTATTATTCTTCTTGTTGGGCCCCTTCAAAAGTGACTTATAGCAAGCTCAAAAAGTTGCTCTGAGACTTCCTTTGGGCTTCTACCAAATCCCATAGATGGTTTCACCATGTTGCTTGGGATTTTTGCTACCTTCCCAGAGATTTTGGAGGTCTTGGGCTACTCTTCACTCAATGACAAGGGACTTCCTTGTGTGTAAAATGGATAATTCATGCCCTTACTGGAGATGAGTCCTAGAAAATTCTCCTTAGGCATTGTATTTAGTTAGGATTTCATTTTCATAGACTTTCCTAGAAGGGGATTGGTTTCCAAACCCTTTTGGTCATGAAGGAACCAGTTTAGATTGTGGGGAATTTTGTGGCCAAAAGCATTTGGACATCCTAGGAGGTAGTTAATCCCTAGCTCTATTGGGCTGGCTCTAGTTTCCATGATGGGCTTTCGCTCAATCAACAAAATGTTTGGTGGTCACCTCTATTTGCTAGCAATGGCCAGCCTCTGGCTTAAGGTGCTCAGATTCCATAAAAAAGGCATTCAAACCTTATAGCAGGTGTTTCACAAACCCACAATGTGCATCATGCCATGGGAAGATTTTTTGTGCTCTTTATAGACTTCAAAACTAGGACCGTGGTACTTATGATGGTCTGGTGAATGTTATTCCTATAGAAATGCTTCATAAGGTGGGAATTCATGGGTACAATCCATGGTGGAAGGACTGGAAGTGGTACCCAGACACCCCTTTTAGAAACTACAAGCCTAGGCTTGGTTATAGGTGGCTTACACTGCACTTTTCTATGATTGAAAGTCTAAACCAAAGGTGGTTTATTCAATATCCCACTTATATCTGGCAAAAAAAATTCTCTACCACTTGGTTTACATGTGTTGAGCTAAAACTTTCCCACTTTACTTAGTGTATTCTTTTCCAAGGCTTGCTTGTGGGTTCTCGACTTGTTCACCTAGGGGTCTAGGACCCTCACTGCCCTTTTTGTGGGAAAGTCGAGTCTTTTTTAAGCATCTCTTTTGGTTTTGTACTAGAGCCCAATAATTTTGGACTTGGATTCATGACTTCTTTCAACCCTTTCGACCAAATCCTTTTTCTTGGCATATGATTCTTCTAGGAGACTCACCCAGACTTCCTACTAAGTATACCCAACTTTGGCACACTTTCAGGGTGGAAATCCTCTTCACTATTTGGAAAGATAGAAATGCATGCATATTAGCTCAAACTCAAAAGGATAAAAATGTTACTTTGTATTATAAAGCTATTATTTGTTCTAATCTGCTCTTATAGATTCAGGTGTAGGCGAATGAAGTTTCACTTGAGGTGGCTAACATATAGGTGGTTTTGGATCACTTGGCCAATGCCCCATGTACTATTGCTTTGGTACCCACTTCACCCACCTCCTCCCATGGTTGGTTGCCTTCTCAGGGCCGACAATGGAGTGGCTCTGCACATCCCCGCTCTCAACCTCCTCTTCGATGTGGTTCTTGCCCTCCTTAGTGGACCCACTCTCCTCCTCCGCATGTTGGCCAAAGGTGGCCCTTTAGGGGAGCTGTGAAGAGTGGCAATGGTGGTTCTAGGTGGCCCTCTGATGACCCTCCTACTTCTAGCTTCGGTTTTCCAAACTCTAGTAAGATTTTTCTGCAACTTGCACTTGCAATCTTGCCTCGATGTGAGGAAGATAAAGATAAAGATAAAGAAGTTGATGATGGTTGGGGTCCTCCTCCTGACGTCACTCTAGACCCCGCTGATGTATGGGGAAAGAAAATGGATAAAATAGACCCTCCTATTTCTGTTGGCACTACATTGGCCACTTAATGGCCTTTTTAGTGTTTGTTATCATGGACTTTTGGGTTACACCCATGTGACTGGTTAGGTTTTGTTTTTTTGGGTTTTACCCATGTGACTCTTGGGGTGTGCCTTTTTGCCACCCACCTTTTTTTGTGAATATGTATTTTAATTTTAATTTAATATAGATTAATGCCTATTCATCAAAAAAATTGTTTAAAGTTTCATTTTCAAACTTAATAGGAAAAATTTTGTTTAAATATTTCATTTTATGCTTATAAGAAATCTTTGTGTAAATTTTCCTTTTATGTTTAATAGGATATTCTTTTAAATTTTCCTTTTAGGCTTAAAGGAATTTTTGTTTAATTTCTCCATTTAAACTTAAAGAATTTTTTTTTTGTTTAATATATATAATAAGAATAATAAAAAATTATAATATAATATAAAAATCAAAAATCAAAATATAATATAAAAAAATCAAAATATTATATAAAAATTAAAAATTAAAAAATTAAAACCTTTTTAAAAAATATATATTCAATTTTTTTTATAAGGTCACAGCCTTCTTCATAGTCCTATGGACCTTTGAAGGCTCGCGGGCCTGTAAAGAACTACATAGGCCTTTAAGGTCATAGGCTTTGTAGACTGCGAACCTTCAAAGGCTAAGGGAACAAAATCCCACCAAAATCTTAAAAAAAATTGAATTTTTTAAATTATTTTATAAACTTTAACCAAAAAATGAAAAAAAAAACTCTTTTTTATCTTTTTTATTTTTCCAAGTTCACAACCCCTAGTCATATGTGTGACCAGGGGTGTTGCTAAATCCATCCCCAACACTCAGTCACAACTCTTGATCACGTGGGGGCTAAAATCTTAACACCTGGGGGCTAAAATTGCCCCACATCTTCTTTGCAAACCATATAATACCACTTTTACTAAAACAGGTGTAACTTTTGCCTAGCAGGTCCAATTTTCAAAATTTAAAAAGCATTGGAAAGCTAGTTTAGAGGTATTCACTATGGTTAAGTGGATTTTCCAGATTTTTCTCTACGTATTCAAGTGCACTAAGTCAAAGTTAACATTTTTTTTCAAACTTTAAATGATCATAACTTTTTCATCGAAATCATTTTTCAACAAAAAATCATAAGGAATCCACTTATGTAATCAGTTTTTCTTTTAGACATCACTATTTGGCATGTTTTTCTCACATTCAAAAATTGGGCTTAAAATTAACCTTCACATTTGGATTTGGATTTAAAATTAATGTGTCGTTTAATCCCTAAGATTCACTTAGTATTCTCTCCTCTCACACCTTAGTGTGATCTTGAGGATCAAAAATAAGTGGTCTTGTTTTTTTATTTTTTAGGGGGCCTTCCTAGGGATTTCATCACCCTAGGGGATGAATCCAACTCTCATGTTCCAATGGAGTATAATGAGTGGGACGTGAGGAAGCCACCTCTCTTGGAAGTGGAATTTTGGAAATCGGGCTAAACCTCCAAGAAATTTATACCTTGGAGAAGTGAAGGTGGAGAGTGGGTTACCCTCTCCTCCTGGCTATTTGGCATTATTCCCTTTCGTCTATGGATTTGGACCTTGCATACCCTTGTGGTATATAGAGGATACCCATAGTTGATCTTGTAAAGCCTAGTTGAGACTTTTGGCCATATCCCACTTGAGTTAGGATTTTTAATGTGTCTTATGTTCTTGAGTGTTTAGATCACCTTCCCCATTTGAAACCAAACAGGGACCCTTATCCAAATTGATCCATAGGATTTTTTTTTCTTGCATTATTTTCTTTTTTTTGCATTTGCATTCTTAATCATAAAATACAAAAAAAAAATCCAAGTCAAGCTATCCACATAATCTCCAAGTCAAACTTCTCATCCACATTGTTCATCCTAATCATCCTATCCTAGACATCCAAGTCAAACCAATCATCCCATCCTAGTCATCATAACCATCCCTCATCTCCTCCTCATCATCTTAATCACCTCATCCTAATCACTTCTTACTATCCTAATCATCCTCCCACATCCTAATCATTATAATCATCCCTTCTAAAATTAATCATCGCTCATCTCATTATAATCACCCCATCCTAATCGTATCCCTTCATCCTAATAATTTCAATATAATCTTCTTTCATTCTAGTCATCTCTTCTAATCCTAATTGTTCTTTCCCATCCTAATCATCTATCTTCATCATTCTAATTATCCCAAACATCTCATCTTAATCATCCATTTTCATATGCTAATCATCTCATCCTAATTATTTTTAATCACCTTATCCTAATCACCCATAACCATTATCATTCTAATCATCCTTTCCTAATTATTCATTATCCTTTTAATAATCACCATTCTAATCCTAATCATTCATAACCATTCTAACCCTAATCACCCCATCTTAATCATTCATAACCATCCTTATTTTCATCCTAATCCTAATTATCTTTCATAATCATTCTAATTATCCACCTTATCTTAATCATACCCAATCATTTAATCCATATCATCTCTAATTCATCCTATATCATTCTAGTCATCACATCTAATTCATCCATAATCACCCTAACTATCCTCCTAATCACCCCATTTATCCTAACCAAATCCTAATATAATCCATCTATCTTCATCCAAAATCTAATCATTCATTATCCATCTACCCATCTCAACCATACATCCAATCTCCATCCTTAATCAAAAATCATCACTTGAACATCAAATTTTGGTTAAGGCCTCAATCTTCTTCATACATCATATCCTTTCGTCATCACCCAAAGCTTTCATCTAGGGACCTTATCCTTAATCCACTATCATCCATCTCAAATTCAATCCCCCAATAAAAAATAAAGACCTTAATTTGATTTCAGCTTTAATCCAAACTTGCTTAAGAACATTATCCTATCTTAAGTATAGTTATTAAATCCAATCAACTATTTCTTAGTAACATTAACCTATCCTAAGTATAGAGAATCAACCTTAATAAAATAAAATCATTTTGAGGTCTTGAAATTGATCCTGAGTCTAACCCATCCTCCATATTCATCCCCATATATCATTATCCTAATCCTCATCCATCCCTAATCCTAATCACCATCTTCATCCAAAATCAATCCCAAACTTTCCTATTCCAATCAAATTTTCACCTTGTCTAATCATTCAACCTATCCTACATCCAACCTAACCTATTATAATCCACCTTCACCCATACCAACCCAATCTAATGTCATGTATCCATATCCTAATGCCTATGATGATAGTGATAATATTTTGGATCACCTTGAATCCATTAGACACAACTCTCCAAACCTTAAACAATAACCCATCCAAAGTTCCTCTCAAATCTTACCCATATCATCCTCATATTATCCCATCATCAACTATTTCCTCACCCACTACTTTAATAATGATAAGGATTTAATTCTTAGAAATCTCCTTGGCATTGGTGCTAAACTTCCATCCTCCCCACCTTCATCCAATCCCAACTCATCCCATCTTTCTTATCCTTCCCCTTACTTTGACAAGGGATACCAAGCCTTTAGCTAAAATTCCCCATCCCAAATCCCCATCTCCACATCCTTTTCAAACTCCTCATCCTCATCATCCATTTACCAATTCATTGAAAATACCACCTCTTATTCCACTTGTTCATCTCCCACATCCTTACAATCCACATCACCCAACCTTACCAATAAAATTCACCCCATGTCTCTCATAATGGTTGGATCCAAGGACTACTCTCAAAGGTGCTTAATTCCTCATGAAAAAAAAATATGTGCAATCTTCCCATGTCATGCATTCACCTTCATCGCCTCCACACCAAGATAAATCTTAATCCCCCGAGTCTCATGAATCCAACCCAAGTTGAACCATCTATCCAACCCTCCTCCCCCATCACACTATCCACATCAAATGAACCATGTCCATCTCCTAATCCAAAGCATGCCAACATATATCCCCCTCTATATAAAGATCAATAAATCCCTTTTCCTTCATCTAATGATCCTCTTCCATCTCATAATCCTATTTCTAATCAAGAACCACAAATCCCTTCCATCCTATGTGTAGACACGTCAAATTTTCATTATGCATATTCATCCGCTCAATAAATAAATCAAATGCATCACACCCATTCACCTAGTAAATCAGGTTCTTATCATCAAAAGCTCAATCATAGTTTAATTAAATAAATCAAGCTTTATTTAATTAAAATCTCAAACAATCATTTTCCATCATTTTCTAAATTCAAATAAATCAATTATCAAAGTCTTAAAAGTCAACTCAACTAATCAGCATTAAACCAGCATAATCATTATCTATTTAATCTAACCTTGATTAAATGTTAATCCCATCCCACTTGCATTATCTAGATCTAGCCACTTGCACATATAAATCAATTTATTGATTTATTAAAAACCTCATTTTCCCTCAACATGACAAGTCAAACATTGCATTTATTGCTGTTTTTCTTGTCCCCCTCTCAAAATTTATTGCAAATTTGAATTCAAATTCTCCCTCTCATGGGCACTCTTCCCAAATCTTGCACAACCATTGACCACTCACCATTTGACAAGTGTCATCTTCTCATTAGAGGATCTTTAGTCCCACATTCACCATCTTGGCCAATCTCTCATCAACAAAATCTATAAAAGAAGGCCTTCATTCTCATTCATGGATCCACAATTTTATGCAAGGTTACTCTCTTCATTTGAGATTTGATCTTGTCCATTTCACTCCATCATCTCCATTTGCATTTTATCATCTTGAGCTTTGATCAAGGGTTGGGAAAGGGTCACTAGCACATGTGACACCAATCCAACATGGAATAGGTGATTATCATGCTTTTGAAATGTCTTATTGATGTTGCTTTGTTACTTGTGGCATTCCTTTAGCATAGGTATTTTATTTCATGGAGGTATTTGCAGATTTGTGTGTTTAGACTAACATTTCTAATAGGTATTTGAAGTTGGTCTTACATGCAGATTTAGGGTACTTCATCTTGGTGCTAGAAGGAGGGCTGCTCATAAGTTGTTATCTTTGTTTTATTGAATGCACACACTGATTTATCTTTGTATTTCAATACGTTGTTGACCTCTTTGCATTTATTACGATACATTTGGCATTCCTTTTGAATAATCTTAAAAATATCATGAGTTTAAAAGGTTCGCATGCCCTCTCTATGCTCATATTTTGGCATTTTAAGAAAAAAATATCATTCTCTGCACTATAGATCTGTGTGCCATATTGGAGAGATATACACTTTATATTCTAGGAGTTAAACTCTAGTTTTCAGTTTTAGATTGCGTAGTCTTTATGTGTGAGATTGGATTATTCTCAGGAACTATTCAACGTATTGCATATTCTCTAGACATCACTTTTTCATGAAATAGAAATTGAATCAGGCAGCACATTTAGATCTTCTTTTGCATGGTGTTCAAAAAGTAGGATGGAAGATTTTGTAGTCTCATTACAGCTCAATAGAAATTGACTCTCTTTGCTTCTTTTTGAACATTGACTACTTTAAACATAATATCAATCAATAAGGGAATCTCTTCAAAAAATCAACTCTCACATAATAAAAAGACTGGTTAGGAGTGGTAGATTGGGCGCAGCTTTTATCCTAAGCCAGTGGGTGAGCTCCTCAGGCACAGTGATCTCACCTGGCGGATGCTCTACTCTACCCGCACCCTCTGTGACCTGATAGACCCTGCCATGGGCATGAGAATTGCCAACGCTGCCTTCATTTACCTCATGACAAGCTGTACACCATCTAGTTTGGTGTGTTTCCTGTCCAGTACAGTCATGTCTAATGAGCTTAAATTACATCAGCAGTGGCATTAATGTGTATGACAGTGATATATACATTATAGAATCTGTGCGTGATAGATGGTTCACCATCTAATGCTTAGATTCAGGCAATTAAATCCTCATTATCATTTCCTCCTGTTCACCAACCATCATTATTATCATTTGAGAAAAGATATTCATATCCTCCTGTTCACCCACGTGAGATTTCTGGTGAGGATGTTCGAACATAATGCATGAGATTTCTACACGGATAGATCCTCGCATTCATTAACTCCCTCATCTTCCTACGAACGGCTATTCAATGATTTTTGTATCCTCTTCTCGCGCAGCACTCAAGTACGGGAAATTTTATTTTATTTCTAACTATAAGTAAGTGGCTGAGAGATGTTCTCTGGATTCATTCATAGCTTTACATAACTTTGCATTCTAAGCTTGATTTGTTTCTTCTGCGAGCAAGGTAGACAATAAACCTCAAAAACAATATATGGAAGTAATGCGGATTTATATTCTTGTTTGATTGTGCTACTATCAATTTCAATTTATTTTCTAATGCATTACTATTCTTCTCATCATGGGTTTTTTTCTAATCTATCTTTTCTTCATGAAAATGAATAGATGCAGTACTTAATTATCTACCATTTCTAATATTTCTGTTTATTATTTGGATCTGGGTATTTTGCTTTCCTTAATTACAGGGCTTTGAGAGATGACATATTACATGCAATAAGAAGAGATGGCGTCCTTCATTCAAGGGTCTTATCTAACCGTAGGCGTTGGTTGGGGGTTAAGATAGTTGAATAGTGAAAGAAATAAATGCCTTTGATCTCTGTTTTCGAAATAGCTGAAGGCACCCTTGTCAAAAAAAAGATTTTCCTCATAATATGTCTGGATAAAACAGATTGCATTCTTTGTTCATTATTAAATATCACTATTGATTCTATGTTGACTACGCCCACTGAAAAAGACCGGTGTATTGCAAGTACAAAGGAATCTTCTATTGATGAAGTTTTTGAACAAATTTATTAAAGGAAATGTTGTGCAAGCGCGCAATTGGAGTCTACTTTGAGCAGCATATATCATTTATTTTGATGATTTCGGAAAATTTGTTCATAACTTGATGATTTTAAAATCTTTTTTTTTTCACCACTATGGTCACATTTAAAATCAGAACTTGTGGTGACGCTTTTAGAAAGAGTTATGGTGGATAAAATTTATGGACTTGGAAAAGTTTGTCATATCATTTTGATTATTTTGAAATAGTCAAACACTTGATTGGGATAATACTCTTGAAACATTTGTTCTTTTAAGTTGATTCATTGAAATAATTTATTAACTTTTGTATTATGAATCATTTTTCATCATTATGACCATAATTAAAATTTGAAATTTATAATGATGCTTTTAAAAGGACTTATGCTTGATAATTAATTCATTGGCTCAATATTTCTAATGATGAAGATTGTGATAAGGGAGAAAGAAAGATTAACAAGTGTGAAACCCTTTTAGGATCATTAATAAATCTTCATTTTATTATCATCCCTTAGGAGCATGTTGCTGTTTGGAATCAAATTAGAATAAATTGAGTTCTCACACAATCTATCTTTTTCTTTTTTAGGTACAAACAAACAACGAAGGTACAAATGAACAACGAAGGAAAAAAGGTACAAGAAAAGCGAAAAGTCAACAAGGAGGAGGCTAGCAAACGAAGACGAAAGGAGGATGATTTTTTTTTAAAACACAATGTGTTTTTAAACACTTTAAGTGTTGATCAACACTACTACACGAAATTGTTTATCTTTTCATTTTAGAACACTAATTTTCATTTGGGTCTAAAATGAACAATTTGATTTTCATTACAAAGGGCTTAAAATGAATCTTAGGACAAATGCACTAGATTTTGTTTGAGGTTAAGAATTGAACAATCAAAACTCACACTTCATTTTGGTGCTTAAAACGAACTCACAATTGCTTTGAAGGCTATAAAACAAACAAGTGCTTGAATTGTGTGATTTTATCTTTTGAGTGTGTATCCTCTCCCCTTGCATTTCGTGCGATCTAGGGTGCAAGAGAAACACTCAAAATACATTTTATTGCTTTGAAACACTTCGATTTGGGCTTACAAATTGAACATCTTGTGCGAGTGTGAGTAGGGGCATTTTCGCGTACATTCTCTTTCTTTGTGCCATCAAAGATCGATCGAGTTACGGATTGTGTTTTTGCTCACTTTTGTTTATCTTAGAGGGCCTGCCTTGGGGAAAAAGTACTCACCCAAGGGACGACTCAACCGGTAACACTCTAAAGCCAAGAGTATTTCCAGCCGGGATATAAATGATGGTTTTGGTTAAACGCCATAATCACGCGGTTGGCTCCGACAGGATGGATCCGAAAGGGGACTCTTGCCGTATGGGTCAATCTCCACGAACGGAAAGTCCTTACTAGAACCTATGTGCTAGAATTTTCCAAAATCCTTAATCTATTTGTTGGTGCAAACGGTCATTAAAGCCACCCCACACTCTACGGTCTTCTAGTAGAGATGGAAAGCATGCCATGGGAGTTTCATGGGTGTTGATGCTTGGCTACCCAATTGGCGTTAATCGGCCGTGGAGGGGAGCCAGTGGGGTCAAGCATCTAACCATCCGCTAGAGATAAGAATAGCTAGACTTTTCCAAGTGGGAATCCAACAAATATTGTCTTACACATCCATAGGGCTTGTAATTGTTCTTTGTTTGAAAACATAGTGTTGTATTCGAAAACATTTTGCAAACAAACATTCAACATGATTCTCAAAATTTCAAACCCTCTTGAAGACAAATATCATTGACTCAATCCATATATTCTTGCTTTCCCTTGGGATTCACGTCCTTAGAGGTTCCTAAGCATTGGATTATACCTCAATTTGTCTTCTTGAGTAAAAAATAGGAAAACCCTTGCCTTAAGTTCATTGAATTTCCACATAAAATATCTTGTGGGGTTTAAAGAAATTAAGACATTGGACATCTTAGTTTGAAACTTTAATCAAAGAGAGTGTTTTTGGTAAAATAAATCCATTAAGCAAAGCTAAGCAAAATGAACTTTCATGTGTGTTGAAGACTCCAAATCCCAAAAGCACAAATCATTGATTGGAAATCCAAAATGTTCAAATCATTTCTTGGTTACAAAGGTCTTTAGGAAGCATATGCATGCTCTTCAATACCTAGGTCTAGGAAAACAAAGTGGTCTTTTTAGGTTCATCTAGGGATTAAAACAAATCAAACCTCTTTCATCCATCTTTCAAAACATCAAATCCATCTCACAAATCATCTTTTGAAAAACCTTGAAATCATCCTTGAAGTGCTAGGCTTTATGACAAAATCAAGCAAACACCAAAATCATTGAAACCAAGTCCTTGAAAACATTTATCAAAACACCTTTGGCTAGGAATGTGTAAATGCATCCTTTTGCATATCCTTAGTCAAAGACATCCAAATCATCTTGTCTAGCTTAGTGTATGTAGATGAATCCTTCTCCATATACTTAGTGAAACAATCATCTTGTTTGGGTAGGTGTAGGTAGATACATCCTTCTCCTCACACATATCCAAATCATCATCCTTTGAACACAACTATCCTTTAGATCATTATCAAACATCTTAGGGTCTTTTTGTTCAAAATCAAAATCCAAATCCAAATCAAGATCAAGGATAAAATCTCAAAATCCAAACATCAAACCAATCAAAGAATCCAAAGTCCTAGCATTTCATTCAAGATTTATCAAAAGCCAAAAACAACACCCAAAAACATCCATAACATCCATCTTTAAACATCACCATCTTATCATCATCACATTTGATCTTAAAAAGCATCCTAAAACTTTCACTTTGGGACATAAAATAGAGATTAATCCAAGGAATCAAGAGATTCATCTCCCATATTCTCGAAGATTGATCCTTGTTTTATGGTTCAAACGAGATCTCAATACAAGAAGAGTATGGAAGCCCACAAAGAAACTCCCACTTCAAGTGACCTTAGCCAAACAAACACAGAAATGAATCTCGCAGAATCAAGCAATCCATTGATCCCCTCATCATCACAAAACCCACAAGAAGAAAATCAAGGGGAGGACCTCACCTTTGGAATGTATCACGAAGAAATAGCTGAAATGCTCCAAAATCCGGACAACCATAGAATCATCAACATCATGATGAGACTCAACCCTTCGTTGTACATGCTTGAACTAGAAAAACAAGGGGCCAAGTTGCCTTCGGATTTTGATGTGACCACTATAGTAGAGACATCTTTTCCACCAATCTCATCCACCATCCCCATTTCATCTACACCTCCATCCCAAAATGTCACGCAAAACATTCCAAAAATCACGACATCGATTGCTCCAACTCAACCCAACGTTAACAAGGGAAACACATTCCTCAATGAACTTCACTCGCATCCCCTTGTGAATAACCAAAATTTGGACACAAACACCACAGTGGAACAAAACATCCTCCTTAATCCATTACACCAAAATGTTCCTCTCACTTTACATTATGACCTATCATCAACATCTTTTCATGGAGCACCACAAACACCTCTTCTCACAAATTCACAAGAGGAGGGAGACATATTCGAACAAGGGGGCATTTTCAACACCACAACACTTTCACAAGGATTCACCCCCCTTACATTTCCACCTCACCCACCATCACCATTGTCATCAACACCACTCCTTGGTTTAGGGCTTCCCCCTCTACCAAGTATCCATCAAACATACATCCCAACCATCAATCAAAACATCTTGCCAAATGATCAAAAATTATTGTTGACATCACAACAACAAACGACAAACACACAACCAATGGCAACATCATCAAACACCCCCACAACATTGCAAAGCATGGCCTCTCAAGGGCCAATCACATCAACGATGCCACTTACCACATCCATGACACCATCCACCAATCACACAATCAACATGACAGCACGATCCACCAATCACGTAATCAACATGACAACACCATCCACCAACCAAATAATCAACACAACATCACCATTCACCACAAACACCATTCCAAATCCACCACCACCCCCACCACCACCAACATTCACCACATTAAACCAATTCGACGCAACATTGCAAGCTGCTTTCCAAAGAGGCTATCAACAAGTGCAAAAACAAAAAACCGTGCAACAGGCTGCTCAAGCTACGCAAGCTGCTAAAGCCGCACAAGCCACATTACAAGTGCAACAAGCACAAAAAGCCCAAGCTTTATTGCAATAGCAACAACAACAAGCCGCCCAAGCCGCACAAGCATTGCAAGCACAAAGAGTCACTCAAGCACAACTTTTATTGCAACAACAAACCGCACAAGTGCAAGCCCAAGCACAAGCTCAAGCGCAAGCACAACAAGCACAAGCACAAGAACAACTTCTTGCACAAGCAGTGCAATGGCAAGCGTACCAACAAGCATTAAAACAATATCAAAAACAACAAGAAGCAACAGAATTGGCAGCCCAACAACAAGCATTGTGGGAACAAGAACAAGCAGAACAACAAGTGTTGTTAGAACAGCAACAAGTGTAGTAGCAAGTAGAACAACAAGCATTGTTAGAATAGCAACAAGTACAACAACAAGCAAAAATCCTAGTGCAACAACAACAAGAGCAACAACAAACATTGTTCATCCAAAAGCAAGTAGAAGCCTACTTCGCCCGCCACAACATACCGATACCATTGAACAATGCACAAACCAACCCATCCATCCAAACCACGATTGCAACACCCCAAAACACATTCATCCCACCCCCTGATCCTTAGAATGATATGATGACACAATTCAAATTGCTCTCACAACAAGTACATGATCTTCAATCATTGTGAACAACCAAAACACAAAGCAACTTGTGTCCCTATCCATTTGATAGGAGCCTAGACATGAAACCATTCCCTAAGGGATTTGAAATCCCCAAATTTGACAAATATCGAGGGACGGGAAACCCTGAAGATCACATCAGGGAATTCCAAGTTCATTGTATGGAGGTTGCATATGACCATACTTATCTGATGCAGTTATTCCCTAGGAGCTTAGGGAGATGCTATAGAATGGTTCTCTCACTTACCTTCAGGCATTAGGACATTCGAAGAAATTAGAGACGCATTAATTAGAAACTAAGCATGTAACATTACAATGGATGTTAGTCTCGAAGAACTCTACGCTGAAACAAGGAAAGAATGAATCTTTCACTTCATTTCTTCAATGATGGTGATCCAAGGCCAATCGGAGCAAATGGACCATGCCAGAAGAACAACAAGTCTGCACAATCATAGCCAATCTTGAAAGTCATCTATCATTCCATCTCAAAGTTCAGGGTATCACCACATATGATCAATTGATATCCAAGGTGCTTAGCATCGAAAGAGCCCTTGTGACTCAACCCATCGAATCAACATCATATCATGAACAGCAAAACAATCACCCACCATCAAATTACAATGATAAACCTCGTACATGGGCGAGAAACAAGAACATCACTAATGATGGCGTCGTGCGATGCCAAGGTGGTCATTAGTGGTCCACGCCAAAATACACCCGCACCTTAAATCCAACCACAACTCCAAAACACTCATCACACAACATATCAACCCAACAATAATCCCACCATCAATAACGTCAATGACCAAAGAGGACCACCTCAACGCAAAAAATACCCCAAACAAAAATACACTACTTTGGGGGAACCACTTGAGGACATCATGAAAAAGCTAATCAACGAAAAACTCATCTAGGCTCCTACATTTGAGAATTATCAAGAACCTGATGTCAAACCTCCTTGGTACAATGAGAATCAACTGTGTGAATTCCACAAAATCAAAGGCCACACCACAAACAATTGTATGAGACTCAAGAACATCATCCAAGATCTCATCGACAAAAGAATCATAAATGTGGAAGCACCTCTGGGGATCAGGATCTTAAAATCTACACGAATCCGATGCCGAATCATGGCAACAAAGGGAATAACAAAGATAAAGGAAAAGGCAGTGTAAATCATGTATACGAAACAGTTGTTGCCAACCTCAATGAAAACTGCATGGTAATCACCATCAAGGGCACCCATGCCAAAGATTGTGGAGTCACCACAAGAGGCGGCAAAGTCACCATTGCAGGGTCATCCCAACCCAATAGAGTCCCTACATCAAGAGCCATTCTGTATAGCTACAATGTCGTAGACCAACTCAAAAGAACACCAGCACACATCTCCATCATGGAGTTGTTAAAAATATCATCGGCCCATAAAAAGATCCTTGAGGAAGCATTAGCCTCATCTACTGTCCTCGCAAACCTCGATGCAGAACAATTCCAAGCTATGGTCAGAAACATCATAACACCTAATCTCCTTACATTTTCTGACCAATATTTTCCTGCCCAACCATCTCACAATCGTGCACTTCACTTGGAGGTCATTGTAAACAAAAGCAAAATCAAAAGGGTCCTGGTGGATGGAGGTGCAGGTTTGAACATCTGTTCTTTTAGTCTCATCAAGCAGTTAAAGATATCAGAAGATTCCATTGATAAAGGGAAGGGCATCACAATCAGAGCATATGATGACCAAGAAAGAGTGTCTCAGGGCACAATTAAGCTCCCTATCCAAGTAGGGCCAACGCTTATGGAAACCACCTGTCGTCTTGACCTCACTTTACCATACAACATTCTATCAGATGCCTATCCATGCAATGAAAGTCAGAGATCAATCCTTCCATCAATGTACCCTTACACATAATGGACAAGAGGTTACCATATCCATGGAGATCCGAGCTTCGCTATACTGGGTAAGAACTCAGCCAAATATTACAAAAATCCCCCAAGTACCAAAAATGATGAAGGCCCATCCACATCATACATCTATCCCCGCCACTCACGCCCACTTCAGGACAGACACCCACCATTCCCACCATATCCGATATCAAGCTCATCATCCAAGAGGATGGTTGTGGAAGTTATAGGCTCCCTAACAATGCTTTTGTGATAGGAGAGTTACCACAATCTCCAAGATCACGAGGATGCCCACAAGAAAATCAAGCTCCCACATCACAAACCTATCCTCAAAATTACCCTGAATTCACAAGGTGGGGAGACCTTGGCCATGAGGTAATTGAAGCAGATCCATCAAACATGTTGTATCGAGATGAAATACCGACACCTGAATTACCAATGGATGAAAGAAGCAGAGACCTACACATGATGCTTGCAATGGGCTATGACCGAAATCAGAGACTGGGTCAAAATTACAATGGGCTCTTAATACCAATCATGCCTGAGACACGACTTATAACAAATCTTGGTCTTAGATGTACCCCTCTGAGAATAACCATACGTGGTTGAATTCCTCTTGTTAGAGCCGCTAATGTTTCTCCTCAGCCGGTAATAGTACAACTACACTCACCAATAGTCACAAGTAGGGACACACATAATTTTATCACTGAGCCCTATATTAGTAGCGATGACGAAGATACCTTATCCAACCTACCTATGTTATTCGAAGATACCACCCTATGTATGATTAGTACCATATCCTTTGAACCAGATAGTCAAAATCATGAGATCCGCTTAGTCTACCCCCAATTGATCGACTATGACCAACGAGGACCACCAGTTCTTGATATATTCAAAAATGATGAAGCACTCTCAAAATTCATGGGGTTGAGGGATAACATTCCAGATGGAGATCATAAGGCAAGATTCATAATGGAGTTAGACACACACACCTACTATGAGGAAATGATTGAATCTGTCAGTCGCAAAAGTGAGAAACTAAGAATCATATCCAAGTCCTTGAGTGAAAACCACACCATGGCACTCTCTGACAAGAAAATAGTAAAAATAAAGGACGTATCCAACGGTGAAAACCTCTCTGAGGCACCTAAGGATGAAGGATTCAATCTTCCCCTAAGAGCTATTCATCAAGAGAAGCTTCAGCGTACCTTGGCCAAAATGCAACCCATAACCTAGGAACAGGAGACCCCGCATATCACATTCTATGCGGAATCACTATTATCAGAAGAGCAAGAACTCCTAGCAGCATTCCTAAGGGAAAGACAAATAAACTTCGCATGGAGTTATGCTGATATGCCAGGACTTGATCCCAATACTATGGTCCACCACCTAGCAGTGTATCCAGATGCAAAACCTGTTAGACAGAAGCTTCACAAAATGCATCCTCAAATTGCTTTGTTAGTCAAAATGGAGCTCAAAAAGCTATTAGATGCTAGATTTATCCAACCAATTGATTATCCAGAATGGGTATCAAACTTGGTACCCGTGTCAAAACCTGATGGAGCCATCAGAATCTGTACGGACTTTAGAGATTTGAACAAGGCATGTCCCAAGGATGATTTCCTGCTTCCCAACATCGACATGATAGTAGACATGATAGCAGGGCACGAGATGCTATCGTTAATGGACGGATTTTTAGGATATAACCAGATCATGATAGCAAAAGAAGACCAACACAAGACGGCTTTCACTTGCCCATGGGGAACCTACTACTGGAACATGATGCCATTCGGCCTAAAGAATGCAGGAGCAACCTATCAAAGGGCCATGACATTGATATTTCATGATATGATTCATAAAATAGTCAAAGACTATGTCAACGACATCCTAGAAAAGTCAAGAAAAAGACAAGATCATATAGCAACCCTAAGTGCTATCTTTGACAGATTAGAGGAATACAAGGTCAGACTAAATCCCAAGAAGTGTGTCTTCAGCGTACAATCAGGTAAACTGTTAGGATACATAGTCTCCATGAGGGGTATCGAGGTGGATCCTACAAAAGTCAAAGAAATCCTTGAGATGGAGGCACCAAGGAATCTAAAACAACTGAGAGGCCTCCAAGGAAGGCTCCAATCCATTAGAAGGTTCATAGCACAACTAGCAGACAAACAGAATCCATATTCACACCTACTCCACAAGGGGGTAGTATACAAATGGGATACCAAGTGCGAAGAGGCATTCAACAAAATAAAGGAATATCTACTGACACCTCCAGTGTTAATGCCACCTATCCTGAGAAAACCATTGATCTTATATGTGTCAGCAACAGCAGCAGCCCTTGGAGCTCTCCTAGCTCAACATGATGAAAATGGAATAGAAAGGGCCATCTACTATATCAGCAGGACAATGGTCAGTCACGAGCTAAATTACTCCATTGAAAAAGCTTGCCTCGCAGTAGTATTTGCATCCCAAAAATTCAGACACTACATGTTGGCACACAAGATAAAGCTTATTTCCAGAATTGACCCCCTTAAATATCTCTTATCAAAGGCAATGTTAATTGGCAGAATGGCAAAATGGGTCATGATATTATCAGAATATGACATCGAGTATGTTGAGAGACAAGCCATCAAGGGTCAAGTTATTGTAGACCAATTAGCAGAAGCACCTATGTATTCTGAGAATCCCCTTGTCTCAGAGTTTCCAGATGAGTCTATTTTTAACCTCAACATTGCTGATCACTGGAAACTATACTTCGATGGTTCATACACACAGCACGGATCAGGAGCTGGTATCTTCTTCATCACCCCCCAAGGAGATTGCATACCAAGGTCATACAAACTAGCATTCCCTTGCACAAACAACATAGCAGAATACCAGGCTTTGACTATAGGTCTCAGAATAGCAGTGCAGTGGAATATCATAGCTCTCAAGGTCTATGGCGACTCTCAGTTGATCATAAATCAAGTCAATGATGAATATCAGACTAAGGATGACAAACTTACTCCATACAAGAAACTGGTGGAGACTCTCAAGGAATCCTTCATTGACATAACATTTGAGCAGATTCCAAGAACCAACAACAGAGCTGCTGACACCATGGCTACAATTGGGTCTCTAGTGGACATCCCTCACAATGTGCCAAAATATGAATTTTTGATTGAGCAGCTTCTCGTTCCCACATTCGAGGTACCAGAATCAGAATATGTGTGTGAAATTGTTGGTCCTAGCAATCCTTGGTATCATGACATATATACATATCTTCAAATAGGAGTTTTACCCACTGACCTACCATCGAGCCTAAAATGAACCTTCATCAAAAAAGCATCTAGATTTGTCATCCTAGGTGATACCTTATACCGAAGAAGCATAGAGGGTACCTTACTACATTGTCTGAATGTTGAGGAGGCATTAATCGCTCTAACCAAGGTTCATAATGGTATCTGTGGCTCACACTCGAGTGGAATGACCATTGCCAAGAAACTGTTGAGGCTGGGGTATTAGTAGCCCACGATGGAGCGAGAAGCACATGATCACACTAAAAGGTGTTTATAATGTCAACAGCATGGGGACCTCATCCATGCTCCAGCTCAAGAGCTTCACCCGATCGTCACACCATGGCCCTTTTCGCAGTGGGGACTCGATCTCATTGGGAAAATCTCACCCACCTCGTCCAATGGCCACAAATTCATTATAACTACAACTAAGTACTTCACAAAGTGGGTGGAAGCCATACCCATGACCTATGTCACTGGAAAGAAGATCTCAAAATTCATCCTGAACTATCTCATCTGTCGTTACGGTGTCCCACAAGCCATTATCTCAGATAATGGGACACCATTCAAGAACCAGGAGGTTCGTGACTTGTGCGAGAAATTCAAAATCCAGCATCACTTCTCCACCCCATACTATCCCCAAGGCAATGGCCAAGCAGAAGCCACGAACAAAACCATCCTCAAAATCCTCAAGAAAATAGTCAATGATGCAGGTCGTGACTGGCACTTGCAGCTTAATCCCGCCCTTTGGGCTTATCGAACCAGCATCCGCACACCCACTGGCGCCACCCCATTCTCCTTGGTCTACGGATCAGAAGTTGTACTCCCCATTGAGATCGAGCTCCCATCCCTCAGAATATCACTACAAAATCTCATCACTGATGAAGAATATCGGGTCTCAAGACTAAACGAGCTGGAGTTACTGGATGAGAGAAGGATTGATGCTTTGAATCACTCTTGCAAGTCTATCAATAGACTCAAACTAGCTACAACAAGTGATCGGCGCATCTTCA
>VDFB02387880.1:0-24315 GCA_007258455.2 Sequoia sempervirens | reverse complement strand
GCTTGTGTCATCCCTGGTCTTGCTTGGTGGACTTTGGTGGTGTGTGGTTGTGGGGGTTTTTCCCGTGAGGTGGATTGGTTGGAAGACTGGTTGATTCTTGGTCCTATTCGACGTAATGGGATGGCTTGGGGGCTTTCTCTGTTGGATTTGTTTTAACTGGTTCTTTTGGGTTTCCCTTAGCCCATTTTTGATGTCCTTGTGGTGGTGCTATGGTGGTATTTTTTTCCTTGGGTGTGTGGGTGCTCTTGGTTTCCCTTCTGTGGATTGGCGGTGTTTCCCATGGGTTGGCTCTATGGAGATTTGGCCTATCTTTGGCTCTAACCGGTGTGTTGGGGTAGCTTGGGGGCTTCATGGTTTGGACATCTCTCAACGTCCTTCTTGTGGGGGTTCCCTTGTCCTTTTTGGGCTTGATTTTGCTTTGCTTTCCTTGAGCTTGGTTGGCTTCTTGTTTTGGTTCTTTGGTGTGCAGATTGTGGTTCTTCTATGGTTGGTTGGGTTGTGATTATTGTTGAAAAATGAAGGTGAAATTATAGCTTAAAACTTGTAAAACTATGAGACTATAGATTTAATTTAGTTTTCTTTGTCAAATTATTTGTGTATGATTAATTTGTTTAAATAAATTTTACCAATTGTAGAAAGAGACAAAAGATTATAGAAGAATGAGACAAGAAGATAGAAGTGACACAACATATACATGGAGAAACCCTTGCGGGAAAAAACTCCACCACCAAAATCAATAGTGCTTGTATTATTTAACCTTAGAACAAGATTACAAAAATATTGTACCAATCCTTGATTGAAATGCTTCCTTTCCTTCAACAATCCTTCTTCACAACCTGCACAAAAATCTCATACACTTTATGCAGCACAAGCTATCCATGCATTCCATGTGACCAAGAATGTATCCTCACATCCCATGCCATGCTTCAAACCCTCACACATGCACAAGCTCAACCTACTAATTTGCAAACCTCTAATGAAATTGTTGCAATAAATAGACAATTAATGAGCAATTAAACTCATAAGAGTTATCAAATACAACAACATAAAGCTCCTCTCAAAAATCTACGTCTAGATTGTGCAAGTAGAGTTCTACATTGTAACATGAAGTCAAAACCAAAGTCTCCTCAATTTAGGCACCCCAAATTGAACACTTAACTGATTGTTGGTCAAGAAAATATCTTGCAAGCATCACCTCAAAGTTGGCATCCAAGAATAGGCCCACTTAACTGAGCCTTGTAAATATCTTCTCATGTAAAAGGTGTTAACTCAAAGATGCCAACTTGGGCACCCAAGGTGATTCCAAGTCAATCTTAGTCAACTAAAACATATCTCTCCATCAATTCATGCAAACATTATGCATGATTGATCATCCCCACTTAACTGAATGTATCCTCATGTTATTTGTCATGCAACTAAAGTTATTACTCATGCAAGTCAAGTCAACTAAAGTCAACTAGCATTCAACTCAAACTAACTACATGCAACTAAAGATAACTGAACCATAATTGAACTGAACTCCACTCGTGTAAATATCAATCCCCAACTTGTAGGATCTAAATGTGCATTACTAAAGTGTTATCAATCCTCCAAATAGTTAACTTAAGCAAGGTGGGTTCCAACTTCCATGTAGGCACCCCATGTGCTCCTATTTTGTAGGAGCTCTTCTTGTACTTCCCCACACATTCCTGTCATTTAGGAATAATCACAAATGTCAATTTACATGTTCATTTCATTCGAATTTAATCTCTTTCTAATCCTAGTGTTGGGGAACACTTTCCAAGGACTTAAGAGATACATGAAATATGTTTAGGATTGCAATTAAATGGCATCCTATTCCCAACACTTATGGTGTTATCTTTGGGCCCAGTTGTGTGCTTTGTTTGAAGAGTTCCCTACCTCCTCTCACCTATACTTGATGCTTGGGCTGCCTTGGGATGAGGTGTCTTCCCTCCCTTTTGATTTCACTTTCTACTGGGATCTTTAGTGGCAATCTTCTATTAAGGGGGAGATTGTTCCTTTCAAGGTGGATCCTTCTTCTATTGAGCTAGAGTTTGTGTTGGACTAATTTCCAACATCCCCCTTCGGGGTCTGTGACATGGATTAATTGCCTCTTGTGGATCTAGGTAAGTTTGGTGTTTGTAGCGAGTGTTGATGGGTTGATCTTTTGGCACAACGATAATACCAACAATTGGTATTAGAGCCTTGGGTCATGGGTTTAAATCCCCTCAGGTAACGTTGAGAGGGGGATTGTTGGACTAATCGCCAACGTCCCCCTTCGAAGTCTGTGACATGGCTCAACTACCTCTCATGGATCTGGGTAAGTCTGGTGTTTGTAGGGTGCGTTGATGGGTCAATCTTTTGGCACAAAGGAAAACATACCAACAGTTGGTAGTTGCAGTGTTGCTCAATAGTTCTTCTCCTTTATATTGGATCTCATTGAGGTGTTGCTTGTATAAGGAGGAGAGAGGTATTTTTAGAGGCTTTAGGTTTCATTTCTTCCTCTTTGTTAGAGGTGAGCCCCCTCCTTTTGAGGTGGAGGATGGGTTGGTACCCCCACTGGGAAGGTGTTGTTGGGAGGTTACAGTTAGTAGATTAGTGGGGTGCTGGTACAAAAAAGTTGTTTGTATGGGGATGTTTTCTTCCCTAGTTTAACCTTGTTCTTCTTATATTGAGGTTGAGAATTTGGACGAGATGGTTGATTTGATTGGTAACTTTGGTTGCCCTTGTTTTAATGCTTCTGTTGGAAGTTGGAGTTACTTTAGTGATGTCTTTCCTAAGTAGATGGTTCGTTGTTGCCTGGCTGGTGCAGGTGGGTTCATTGTTCATTTATGGTTTCCAGCTTGCTTGCCTCTTAGGCTGGTTATCTTTTTAAGGGTTTTTGGTCTCTGATAAAACCAAGTTGTACAAGGGTTTTGGGCCCTTGCTTGTTCTTGTTGTTTGCAACCTATTTTGTATTTTTGATGTTTGATGGTTGTTGTTGTTTGGCTACCGATGATTTGCTGATTATTTTCTATTAGCAGCTTGCCCTCTTTGGATTGAGTTGTGGACCCCATCAAAACTACATGTACTAGGTTCCGGGATCCCATCAAAACCTATTTTTTAACCTTAATCAAAAACATGATTTATTATACATCATAACATGATGCATCATGATATAGAAGATCATGATGAAATATTTGGTATGTGGTATGAGAAAAATATCTAAGTAGGAAAGTAATAGAATGCACCATGATATGGAACACTGTGATGGTATTGGTTATGATATGCCCCCAAGATTGACTCATAAATACAAGCAAAAAATGAAAAAAACACAAGCAGGCAAGCAAGCATGTGTTTAAGAGATAAAAAGATAAGACAAACAATACTTTACCCCTAATCAAGCTAAAATACAACAATTGATTGATTTGATAATGATGAAAATATTGTTGATGCAGGAATGATATATCCCAAGAACATAAGCATCGAGAATTATAATGATGATGATTGATTATTTTAACAAGGTTTGGATTTAAAAAAGACTAGCGATGAATCTTATAGATAATTTTTGAATATACGTTGGGCTACTTGGCTTGACATAGCAAGATTTCTCTACAATGTTGTTAGTGTGGTGTGCGGATAATTAGGAGATTTGGCTTGATGGATTGGATACATGGATGGATTTTGGAGGAAATTTTCCATGTGGTTTGGATACTAGGTAGGGGATTCCAATATTTAAAGTTTGATTTGGGATTGCTTGATACTTGAATCGTTTAAGGAGAGAACCCACTATAGCACCAAGGTTGATGGTTTTCAAAAGGGTGAAATGATATAATTATCGATATCTATGAGCGATGGGACATGATATGGAAATGGGAAGCTATATAGGATGTGGTTTCCAAGGACTACATTACATATGAATAATATACCCCATTTAGTTTTGTGTCACTTGTGATGCTTATGTTGCAGGTATGAAGGTGTTTTCATTGATGTCAAGTGGTTGTTGTTGACATTGATGTGTAGAATGTTGGTTTTTGGATATATATGTTGAGGATATTGAGAAAATTGTAATAAAGAAGGTTTGCAGGTTGTGCATGTATAGTTGTGATGTTGAAGAAGTGTTATGATTACATGGAGTTATCCTTATGTTGCTATGTCTGGAGGTGTGTTAGAGTGAAGTATGTGCTACAATGATGTCTCTGGTACTTGGGTTCCAAGTGCTTTAGAGAAAATTTGATAAATAGAGAAAACAGTGTCATGCAGGTATTTAGTGTATGCTTTAGGATGTGCTCCATGTTTCTTTTGGGTTGCTTCTATTCTTGTACAAATCCAAGGTTTTGTTCATGATTGTTGGCATTTGCTATATCTAGAATTTGGGCTTTTGGATCTTTGTACAATGTGAGATATTTTCACCAGTATGTGAACTATGCAATTTAGTGTGTCTAGTTGTGGTTTGGGAGAAATGTATTTGCTCCACATCTCTCCACATTTTGGTTTCAGGACTTGTAGTTTTGAGAATAGGTTGATAAGGTTTCTCTATTGCTTGGTTCAAGAGGATTTGAAATTTGGTGTTGTTGTTGATGATTTTTTGAGCTACAATGTATTCCAATGGTTGAAAGGTTTATTCAAATGTACAAAATATTTATACTCTTTAGGTGAAGTTTGTTGTGAAGTTTCTGGATGAATTTTCAAGTGTTCATTACTTACTCCAGATCATGTTCAAGTGAAGTTTGTTTTCCAAAAAGATTGGAATGATTTAAGGATGTGTGTACTTAATGTTTTATGTGTTTCACATGGTTGTTGGCCAACCTTGTGTTAAACACTACTTGAAAAATTCATGGAAGCATGATAAGGTGTGTTGGGACTCATTTAGGTCCTCATTAAGTATGTGTTTGGGTCGCCTTCATTATTTACCATTGTGAGAATGCTTTGGCATTGACCTAAATTAAAATTGTAAATACAAATTGTTTATGGCCAACCTTGGAAGGGTTTCAAAGTTGAAAATGGTATAAGTACAAGTTGATTGATATGTTGGTGAATGGTGAGATAGATGAGATAGATGGAAGATAGATGCGATATAGTGTGTGTGATGGGAATTCAAGTAGATTAGTGCAAATTTTTTAAGTGTTGAGTTCCTGAAGGCAGTGAGTTGAAGGTGTACTCTATTCTTCAAGCATGTATGCAAGTGTGTGAGAAAATTGTGGTGGACTTCTTGTTGCATTAAGATAGTTTTCTCTCTATAACAATCCTCTTCTATCTTCTTTATAATTTTGTGGCAGTGAGCCCTCATTGGATAGTGTGTCTTGTCTTGGTAGTGAGCCTTTTGTATTCAATTTTGGAATTCTTTATATTGTGAGCTAATCCTCATTATGGTTTTTCCCTCATTAGGTTTTCCATGTAAATCTAGTGTTATTGTGTGCATGGTTTTATTACTTTCAGTTTTTGTTTCTACACTTAATGATTTAACACATTAGTTGAGTAAGGGTTTTTTGAATGCTTATTGATCTAACTTTTGGTGAAGATTTTTAAAGGTTAAAATTGCTACAACTAATTCACCCCCCCCTCGTAGTTGTCTTGTTCAACAACTAGTATTAGAGCAAGGTTCCTTGGAGAAGATCTTAACTGCTTAAGGAAGGTCTGGGATGGCGAGCAAGATCACTATTAAGTGTCCTAGGTTTGATGGAACTAACTATGCATTCTCAAAAATGAATATGGAAGGATATCTATCATATTGTGGATATGAAACGGAAAAATCTATTTAGAACCGGTATGTTGCTCCTACAAATGGTCCAAGTACTATTGATGAGATCAAAGTGCATGGAATCAACAATAAGAAAAGGTTTATTATTGTTAATAGCATTTCACATTCTAAAGTAGTTAAAGTTATGAATTTGAACACTGCTAAAGATAAAACCCATTTTGCAAAATGTCCAAGAGTTAGCCTTTTCCTTCTTTTTTTCTTTCTTGAGTCCTATCAGGATTTTAGACCCCAAACGGACATTTGGACCAAGGTCCAAATCTGTTCCCATCTCTAATCCCTTTTACTTATTTTCTCTTTCATGTCCTTTTGAGGATTCGAGCCCCAAACGGACATTTAAATCAAGTCCAAATGTCCATGTTCTTCCTAATTCCCCCTTCATATATTTTCTCCTTAAATCCAACCAGAAATTCAAGTCCCGATCGGACTTTCAAACCAAAGTTTTCTTGGTTCAAGTCATTTCTTGTCTTTTGTTCTCACTTCCTCTTGATGCTTCAAAATTTTGAGTGGGTGTTGTCACAATAGTGGTTTACAATTTCTGGGAGATTTTGATTTTTGCTGAAATCACATATTTTTAGAAAATATAATGATTTAAGCCTTAAAAATTTCAATTTAAAGCATTCCAATTGAAGAGGGTTTGATCAAACTACCTTAGATCAAACCCCCTTGGATAGAACCCCACTAGTTTTAAACCATACCTATAATGGAGTCTCCTTTACACCTATCAAAATGCTGATAAAAAACCACTTTTGATTTACCTTTTGGAGGATCAAATGAATTCATTTAATTTAATTTTATTTTAAGTATGTAGTCCTTATTATAAGCTTTCCAAAAAATATAATTTTAAATAAATTTAATTTTATTATTATATTTATTTTTTATTTCTTGTGAATGTAGGTTTTTTATTGAAAATCAAGCTCTTTGTTCTGCACATATCAAAAAATAGTAGATTATCAAAAAAAGAAATTGAAAAATATAAGTGCACCAGATATTGAAGTCATTGATCAAACAAAAAAAAAATTGAATTTTGATACATACAAAAGAAGTTACGCGTTATACGGTTGCGTTATGTCTAAATTGTAATTGGTTTGACTTTGAAACTTGATTAAAGAAAAAATATTTAATAAGAAACTATCTAACCAAGTGGAAGCACTAGATATTAGAGTTAAAAATCTAAATTCAGAAGAATTAGAATTTTATCCTTCATGGAAAAAAAGTTATGCGTTATACGGTGAGAGTCACTTTTAAAAAATGTTGTTTTCTAAAACAAATTAGTTTTCGAGGGAGATGGAAAAAGAAATGCAATTTGATTCTAATTTTTTTGAAAAGGTATATTTAGAATCTATAGACAAAATGTCATGAAACTCTAGTTTGCATCATCTTCAAATTCCTCACGGTTTAGCCACTATAGTTACCCAAAAGTGAAGATTTAGTTAAAAAAATTTATTTCAATGTCTAGTTTGGCCAAAAAATGTAAACCAATATTGTGGGATCACCTGAGTTCCAATTGGATATTTGGAATTTTAGTCGGAAGGTCCAAATACATTCTAAACCTCTAACCCTATTTTCCCCTTTTCTTGTTCTAAGTTCGATCAGGATTCTCGATCCTGATCAACTCCATTTCCTTTCTATCCATTTGGAACTTCAGGTCTCGATTGGACTTTCCAACCTAAGTTCAAAAGGTATGAAACTTTTTTGAGCTTCCACCCCTTCTTTTTTCTTCACTTCCTTTTTATTCCATTAGAACTTCGGGTCCCAATGAAACCTTCAAACTCTTTCTCCTCAAATAGGCTAAGTAATAACCTTAATGAGAATTTACAAGGTTTTCACAACCTTGTTGAGCCTCGACAATGGTTTTGAAACCTGCTTGCAAATCCACTTAAGTAAACCTTATCAAAACTTTACAAGGTTTTCACAACCTTGTTAGGCCCTGATATGGTTGTCGAAACCATTTTGAGCCTTGATATTGGTTTTGAAACTTGCTTTATCAATCAATGCTTTAAGTTTTTAACTTAGAAGCTTCTATGTGCAAAGGTTTTGTCCGGTGTCCAAAAGGTTTCAAGAACCTTGTCAGCACTCGATGTGGTTGTCACAACCATGTCGGGCCCCGACGTGGTTGTCACAACCATGTCGGGCCCCGACGTGGTTGTCACAACCATGTCGGTCCCCGACGTGGTTGTCACAACCATGTCAAGCCCTGATGTGGTTTGTTAGAATTGTGAATCAAGCACAAAACCATGAGGCACACGATCAAACAATGAACAAAAACACCTTCCACATAAGAGATTTGCAAATAATATATGCAATATTCCTTAATAAGAAAAAGCTATAGAAGTAAGAGACTCTCAAGAAGATACGAAAGCTTGAGTTATAATTACAATGAGGGTTGAGTGCTTATAAGAGCAAAACCCTAAATGAGAAAGGGATCAAATCATTACAAGTGTAAACATCACATGAGATGAGGTATAACAATCTAATAATAGCTCACTTTAGTTAACATAGAAAATAGCTTAGTTAATTGAATCAAGAACTCCTAAGTTTAGCTTAAGTGTATGAGAATAAATTAGACTAATAATCAATTAAAGAGTAATTAATTATTAGCTAATGCATGATAACTCTAACAACCCCCTTAAGATGAACTTAGGGAGTAGCTAAAAACCCTAAAAATAATGCATGATGGGTCCCAACAAACTAGGCCAAATAAGGTACCCATGTACAAACAAAAGATCTCTATAATGTGGAGAAATAGAGAATACCCCATAGAAAAAACTCCACTCCAAAAAGAGATGAAAGCCAAGTGAAAGACTGAAGAAGCCTCCAAACAAGACAATGTCCTAAAAAAGTAGGAACATGTAGAACATCACGAAGAACTAAGAAGTTGTAGACTGTTGTTGAAAGATGACTGATAAAGTGCTCAAATGAAGAACCTCCAGAGATAGGAATGCAAGAGTGTCCATATGGTAAATGATCCATCTCACTGAAATGCAAGGGTACACGCTACATCTGACTAGTGCATAGGAACAAGAACTAGATACGTAGATCACTCAAACGCGAACCCAAGGAAGCATTAACACCAATAGTAGAAACCCCCCCATAATATTGAAAAGGGAGAGCCATGATAGGAACATTGAAATTGTGTGAAACTAAGAAGTGCATGTAGGAGAAACAACCTATAAATAAAAGGGTGTGCAAACTAATGCACACATGCATGAGGAAAGAATCAACAAGATTCATTGTTGTCGTGGAAGGGACACTCACTTGACAAAGGTGTGATGGAAAACCAAAGGAAAACATCAACCACCCCATGGCACTTTATATCATAGTGTGAATACAAAAGGCACAATAGGATGTGCAAAATCCCCAAAATATTATATACCAGAATGGCACTTTATCTTAGTGTGTCTACAAAATAAGAATGTGCATGAAAAAGATGTCTACAATGCCCAAATAGGAAAAATACTGGAAATACATATAGAATAGCACAAAACGATTCATCCCACACAAAGAATAGGTTCCTAGGAGCGAAAACGTCCAGGTAATTCACCAAAGTGCTAAAACAAAAAAATCTCAATAAAATGTACCCAGAGAGCAATTTGGAAAAATTACATGGATGGAATTGAAGAGCTCTGAAAGACAATTAGAACGCCACTGGAATCACATAAAATAGAGAAACTAGTCAAAAGTTATGAGCTCGGGACTAAAAATACATATGACTTCAACAAGTTGTATAATGCACCAGCAACAAAATAAAGCAATGAGGCCCACACCACTAGAACTTTGGTGCAACCAGCTTTCTAACGATATCTTGTTGCCAAAAAATGATATTGTACACAAAAGTTATGGCCAAATGAAAAAAAAAACTCCCTAAAGGCCATAAAAGGGGTCAAAAGGGGCCAAGGTATAGTCCATACCATTGACATCAGCATGACATCATGTTGATGTCAACAAAATATTCCAGGAAATATTCTCTGTCACAGAAAAAAAGTTGGCCCCGTTGGAAAAAATGACAATGGAAATATGCTCTATGGTTGACTGGAATATTTTGGAATCTTTGCTGAAAATGTCGTTGTGATTAGGTTACTGTAAAAAATGTGTTTGATGGAAAATGAGAAAAGTGCTAGAATATTCTTGTGGGCCCAGAAAAAGAAACCAGCCTGAAAAAGAGCAGAGCGATTGAAAATTTGAAACTAGCTGGGAAAATATTTGATTGCCAGAATAATTTACCGTCAGCTAAAAAAGTGTTGGGAGCACCGATGAAATAAGAAAGCGATGACGATTTATAAAAAAAATGACAAAAAAGTTTAAGAAAGGCCACCACTAGTGGGGTACGGGGGGCTTGCATGCCTGCCATGGCAGGTACCTGCGGTACCCCCCCATAAATGCACCGAATTAAAAACAATCTGCCCCACTTTAAATAATCGGCTCTACTTTTATTTTATTTTATTTTTTAAATTTCAAAAAATGAAATTTAGAAAAAATAAGTTGACCAATTAAAAAAAAAAATTGATTATTTTTTTCAAATTCATGTTGAAGGGCCATACGCAGGCTGTATGACCTTTGAAGCAAAAAAAATTGCCTCAGAATTTCTCGATGCCAAATATAGGCAAATTTATAGTCAAAATTCATGGAATCGGCCTCCTGAATCCAATGGTGAGGTCCATTTTGCACCAAAATGCTTAGAAAATGCAACTACCCTCCAAATATGGAAAAAAAAAGCAACTGCTTCAAACCCTCGCAGATGGGGTGTCAGGAATTAGACAAAACAAAAACCAAATTTGACTTTCTCAATGACTCTAAATTTAATGGTGAGGTCCTTTTTACGCCTAGATGCACCAAAATTCACCCATCTCCAAAATTTGCAAAAAAAACAAAGGAGATTCAGATCTAAAGCCTATAACCCTTGTTGAAGAAAAAAACCTCATGAATCGAGAAGGGGTTCAATGAATCCACGCTCTAATACCATGTTAGAATTGTGAAACAAGCACAAAACCACGAGCCACAGGATTAAACAGCGAACAAAAACACCTTCCACACAAGAGATTTGTAAACAATATATGCAATATTCCTCAACAAGAAAAAGCTATAGAAGCAAGAGACTCTCAAGAAGATATGAAAGCTTGAGTTATAGTTACAATGAGGGTTGAGTGCTTATAAGAGCAAAACCCTAAATGAGAAATGGATCAGATCATGACAAGTGTCAACATCACATGAGATGAGACATAACGATCTAATAATAGCTCATTTCAGTTAACATAGAAAAGAACTTAGTTAATTGAATAAAGAACTCCTAAGTTTAGCTAGAAGTGCATGAGAATAAATTAGACTAATAATCAATTAAAGAGTAATTAATTTTTTATCTGATGTGTTTCCCTCTTCTTTTCATATATTAGGTTTAGATTTTGGGTCCCAACAAAGTTTTGAGACAATGGACCAAAAGGTTGAAGTCAATTTGGGATTTTCACTCTTGACTTCCCTTTTCTTCCTGCTTTGTTCCCATCGAGTTTTCAGAACTTGAATAGAATTTTAGACCTTTTGTGAAATTTTAATATTTTGCACCATTTATGTTGCAACAACTTTCTCAAATGAAAAATTTGATTCTTGGGGCTACAAGGATGATATTAAGTACATTTATTATCTACCAAGATTATATTTTTTTATTGTTGAGATATATTCTATATTGATTCTCACACCACCTTCAATGCAAAAGTGACTCTCATACTCCTTGTTGTGTTACAAAGATTTTCCTTCTACCTGCAGGTCATTTATGACCGAGTTTCATGGTAAATTTTGTAGGATGTTTTTCCTCTATTCTGTAGATTCATAAATGTGGAGGCATGACATATGTGTTGGGACCTATGTGGCCTGATTTCTTCTCAAATTTGGATTTCCACATGTCTGCATATGATTTGCTAGAGTTTCAGGCCCTATCTTTGGCTTTTCTTCCTTCACAACTTGCAGAGATATAAAATGCACTTATGTGATCATTCTAAGGGTTGGAGTTTCCTCTTGAGACCTTGTCCTAGAGAGAAGTAATTTTGGAGCCAATAGAAGAAAGTATTCACAAGAAATGTTACATTTCATTATCTAGTTTAGCATATAGACATATTTGTATTGTAATGATTTAGGTTTGATCCCAACCTTGTAATAACATTTTTAAACTTAAAGAGTGATGATTAAAGGAAAAATAAACCTTGGCAAAGTGTCTCCTCATGTATGGTGTACATTTTTTGATGTATAACTATTTAGTGTTTTAGCTAATAGTTTGTAAAGTTTGCGCAAAGCTTTTTCATAGTATCTTTTTAGTATAATAAAAGAAATGTGTGGGTATGCTCGAGGATTACTCCGTAGAATATCTTAATATTCTACAACCATATATTTCCTTTCTAAGTGCATGTGTAGAGCCTAGCTTACTTGTGCAACTTAAAAGGCATAGTCTTTTGTGGTGACTTGATTAAGTCATTATCTTGTTTTCAGTTATTGCATATGTGATTAAATCTAAAGACTTCATAGCCCAATGGATAAAGGCACTGGTTTGTAATTGGTTTTTGCTCCTATCAACTTGAACACACTCCAAACATATCAAATCAAAAATTCTTTAAAGTTTTACTTTATTTGTGTTTTACTACCATGTCTAAATGAATACAATAATACAAGGATGTATCATAATTTTATTCTTGGACACTGATATGGTAAGTTATCTATTACCTGAAGATGTTCAACTTGACCTATCCAAGCTATTAAATAGGTATATTATGACACAACATTTTGTAGTGGGTATAGTTAGTTGTAAATTATCAATTTGGCATCTTAAGGAATACCCCCCTTGGTCTTGTAGAGCTAGAAGTGAAGGAGGTCTTACCCACCCTAGTCATTCATCCTTAGATGCCCAACCTAAATATAGGTTTGTGGTAATTCTCCAAGTTTGATACTCCTGTCACTTGGATGATTATCAAGTCTTAGGGATTTGGGACCAACAACTACAATCACCAACAAAATGACATTGTTGTCAAGGATATAAATGTAACAAATATTTTTTAGAGCCCTTGGTATCAAAAGAAGTTTTTCAGTTGTATATTTTGTTTGGGTAAGTTTGGAGTCTTGTCAAATTATGCCAACAAAATGTGAATATTGTTGGGGATAAGATTGTAACAAAAAAATTTAGACGCTTTGGTGATAGTCCATGAAAGTGTTGGATTTTGGTTTCAAGGCTAAAATATGTTAGTTTCAAATGTTTTCTCCTTCAAGGAGTGGTGACTATGTTAGATAAGATCCAAAATTTTATGAAAAAAGATAAATAATGGATAGATATCAGCATTCCAGAGGCTAAGAAGTTCCTAACACTAGCTCTATTAGTGCAACAAAGTGACATGAACATTATAAAGCTAAAAATTCAAGTAAGTATCCTTTAATATAGTTCAATAAATAATGAAAAAGTGAATACTTTAGGTAGAAGAAATGATTCTAGGGATTTTGATCAATACACATTAGATGATTCAACAAATAATAGGGTTAGAACTACTGGAAGAAATTTCAGTATGATGACAATATATATGGAAATGAAACAAAACCTAGAACAAAAAATATAAGTGTGGGTATGCTTGAAGTCACACCTCAGACAAACGCTAGGATCCAACTAAGAAATCAAAGAGAGGGTAAACATCACACTCCTCAATATTTTGAAAGAGATGTTGAAACCCCATTTCAAGATGCTAACACCAAACATTCAACTAGAATCTGACCATAGAGAAAGGGAATTAGATCAACATATTTATATTATGATCATCTCAGAGAAAGGAAACATGAAATAGAGGCACTAATTACACATTGGGATGCCCAATTGGCTCAACAATACTTATTGATGAAACAACAACAAAATAATACCCAGGATCAAAATGTGGCACAGGTGGCTACAATTCAACAAGTGCCTATTGTTCAAAAAAATTATCCTAATCCCCCATTATCAAAATATAATGTAAAATGTTAGGGTTAACCCTAGAAAGAAAACTCAAATATTTTACCCATTGAGAGTACCGTTGGGATTAGAGAGATATAGATAGCTGGATTTTTATGGTATTTATAATTACCCTAATCCAATTCCATCTGAGATCAAATGAAAGGTACCAAAATTCCAAGGTAACAATGCTATTATTGGTGAGGACCATTTAAGTTATTTCATAGATGTCACTGATGAGTATGATATTGAAGATGAGAACTTCTGATGAAGCTTTTTGTGCAATCATTGGAAGAAAGTACAAAATAATGGTACAAGAGTCTTCTAGATAGTAGCATAGACTCATGGGATGAGTTTATGAGGGTTTATCGATCATAGTATGGAGAAAGAGTGGATCTAAAGTTTTCTATCCATGAGCTAACCACCATCAAAAAGGGGTAAATGAACTTTTTGTTGATTTCAACAATAGATTCGTTATGACAATGAAGAAAGTACCTCCCCAAGTGAGGCCAAATGAGCATATGTGTCTTGTTCCATATTATGGAGCATTTGATTCAAAGTTAGGCTATCTCTTGAGAGATAAGAACCCTCAGACCTTGAGGGAGGCATATGTAATAGATTTCAATATAGAAATTAATTTAAAGGCACTTGGGAAAGACAAAAAAAGAATTGATATAAAACTTTTGAAACCCAATGCAGAAAATTCAAATAAGTCTCTCACTGCAGAAGAAAAATAGACAAACTAATAGGAGCTATAAGGATCTTTTATAAAAGATGGAAAATAATGAAAAAGGTACGTCCTCTAATATTAATCTTACATATTTTAATGAGAGTCAAAGGTTACATAACAGGCCATACAAGCATGACTAGTCCAAGAGACCTAGGGGAAATGATAAACAGTCATCACCACTGAACTCAAACCAAAAATATAATTAGAGACACACCCCTAATCCTTTGAGGAAGGATCACATGAATCTTCAACAATATTAATTTTGATGTGATATATATTACTTACCTCGTGACCAATCCAAGTGTTTTGTTACAGTTGCACTTGATGAAGAGAAAGAATTCTAAGAGCAGGAGGGTACCCTTGAATGTTATGATGATTCTAATTAGTAAATCAGTTGGACACCTATGAGGTTGAGGAATTTTTTCAAAATTATTATGATAGCTATCAAGTTCCCTTTTAGATTCCAAATAGAGATTGCAAACAACTCATGGAATAAATACAACAAAGGTATAACAAAGCAAAGCCTTATCAGGAGGATATCAAAGTTCTTACCAATGTAGTTATCATTCATGTATAAAGTGATTACCAACTCAAAAATAGGCAGGTGGATGCCAAGGATAAATTTGATGGTGCAACCATTCCAAATATATCATTTGCATAATTGAATAAAGGAAAGAAAAAGTAATATGATGTAGAAAAAACAACAAATAGATTTGTTGGGAAGTCTCCACCAAGAAAGAAGATGCATTTGTCAAATGCATCCCAGTAGAAAGTATATGTCCCAAAGATGTAAGAGGCTGACATACCAACCAACCTTTTGGGATAAGGTGGCAAACATAAGGTGGTAGAGGAGATTGGAAAAGTGGTGAGTGCAAAGAAATTTGATGTTAATGATTAGGTGATGTCTTTCATACATGATACTAATGTTGTAACAATCCCCTCTTCTACTCCATTGCCCACATACCAAACAATTGGCATGGTTCATGTTTTTATTCAATTAAAAGTTCAAGTGCCAATGAGAGAACCTTTGAGGATCCCTGAGCACATGGAGAGGATATTGTCATGTTGCAATGACCCTACTATTTTTAATCATCCAGATAAAGTTACAGATGTTCCCAATTGTGAATTAGAAAAATTCATCATTCAAGAGACCCCTAAAATCCATTTGGGTGTCATCTCCACTAGTAACAATTAGACCATTGATCCATTTTATACATCTCTTATTGATAAATGGATGGCTAGTTCATAACTATATGTTAGATTCAAGAGAATCTAGTAATGTGATGTCATTAAAAGTTATGAACGATTCAGAATTACAAGTTTCTAAATCCTATGGTAAGTGTTATTCCATGGATTCAAATAAGGTAAATGTAATTGGGGTAGTTAATAATGTCTCGGTGCAACTTGTTGCATATCCTGATAAAGAATTTTCAATGGATATTATCATAGTTGATTGTCCAGCTAAATGGGGTATGTTACTAAGGAAGTGGGTAGCTTTAGTGGTTGGTAGTCTTCAAATGGATTTATCCTATGCTACCATCCGGATGTGTGAAAAAGATGTCCAATTACACAAGGAAAAGAAAATTATGATCATTGTAGAGAATCCTAATGAACCCATGAATGAGATTTTCTACCTTGATATAGAGCTTGGTAATGTGATAGTCTATTGTGATGATGAATCTAATAGATTGATTGATTTTTATTTGGTTCCCTCACATTTTCATCCAGAAAATGATGGACTTTGGAACATGGATTTTATGGTGCATGTTCAAAATAAGATTATGGTGTAGGAATTATATTGATGTCCCCTAGGGGAAAAATTACAAGTTCACATTCAGATTGAACTTTGAGTGCACCAATAATGTAGTAGAATATGAAGCTTTGTTACTTGGTCTAAACATAGCTTCTAAATATGAAATCAAATGTATTAAGGTGCATGGTGATTCTAAACTTGTGGTATTCAAATAAGAGGAACTTAAGCTACAAAAGAAAAAAACCTAAGAATGTATAGGGATGTTGTTTGGGATACTATTGAGGCCTTTGATTCTTTTAACATCACTTGTGTGGAAAAAGAAAGCAATGTGGTTGTTGATGCGCTTGTTGTATTAGATTCAACATTTGATGCTTCTTCCATTTCCCATCATTGCAACTATGAGGTTGATATTCTCACTAGGCCTAGTATTTCAAATAACATATACAATTGGTAGGTCTTCAGTAATGACCAACAGATTTATGAGTTCTTGAATTGCATTGATCATTTTGAAAACCAAAAAATTGACTGGAATTCCATGATGGAGAAAGATGAAGAAGGCAAAGAGACTCTTTTTGGGAATAAATCATCCAGCTGAAAAACAATACCATTCCAAAAGGTCTTGTTGCTTTAGAGAGAATGTTTGACAATGTTGATTGTTACAAGACCAAGAGTAAGCCTATCAAAGAAGAAGATACAAAGGGTGTGAACTTAGGAACTTAATCATCTTATAAGATGGTTTACATTGGTAAGAAATTGAAACTGACTCAGAAGAAAATGTTGATTGTATTATTAAGAAAGTATAAACAATTCTTTGCTTGGTCTTATGATGAATTTAAGGCTTACAAAGAAAATTTATTCAAGCATATTATTCCATTAAAGCTTGGTGCAAAGACATTCAAGCAAAAGAAGCATCCTATCAACCCTACTCTTGCCCATCAAATTTAACAGGAATTGATGAAACTGAAATAAAGTGGTATTATTAAACCAATCAAACATTTTGAATGGGTTTCTAACCTTGTTATAGTTAGATAAAAGAATGGGGACATTAAACTATATGTGGAATTCAAAAATTTGAATATCAAGTACCTCAAGGAAAACTATCCCTTTCCTAGCATGGATAACTTGCTACAAAAGGTGACAAGATTGGAGCTGATGTCCATGATGGATGGTTTCTCGAGTTACAATAAGGTCGTGGTCAATGAGTTTGATCAACACAAGACAACTTTCACTACACCATGGGGAGATTTTGTATATGTTTGAATGCCATTCAAATTGAAGAATGCATGGGCCATATTTCAAAGAGTTATGGATGTAGATTTTGTAGGCCTTATAAACGATATAATGGTTGTCTACCAAGATGAATTGATTGCTTACTCCAATGATCAAAATGATCATTGCAAACATTTGGAGTTAGTCTTCCAAAAATGCTTATAGTATGGGATATCTTTGAATCCCAAGAAGTGCATATCTGGTGTGGAAGATGGTAAGCTTCTTGGGCACATTGTATCTAAGGAAGGGGTGAGGATTGATATAGAGCATGTAAAAGCTAATGACCTTATTCCACAGCCTAAAACATTTGAAGCAGTTCAGTCTTTCTTTGGTCAAATAAACTTTTTATGAAGATTTGTTCCCAACTTTGTTGAGAAAACAAAGCCCATCTCTAAAGTGTTGAAGAAGGGGAAATCTTCCAGTTGGGATGAGTAATCAACACATTAATTTTTATAGATAAAATATGAACTTAAAAAGGCACCAATGTTGGCAAGTCCAAACTATTCTAAGCCTTTCCAATTATTTTCTTTTGCATCTTTTTATACTATTGTTGCAGTTCTATTGCAAGAAAATAAAGATGGTTATGAACAACACATAGATTTCTTTAACAAATCATTGAGAGATGTTGAATTGAACTATTATGTGATAGAGAATCATGCATATGCCCTTGTAAAAGCTATGAAAAATCTCACACCTTACCTTATATGGGCTAAGATTACTAATTTTGTGCCACATATTGTTGTTAGCAATATTTTTTCCAACATGAAGCATCAGAAAAAATGTGTAGATGGATCAACAAGATCCAAGAGTGTGAAATGGAGATACAAACAATCAAATTAGTTAGAGGTTAGGGGTTAGAAAAATTAATGGATAAGACAAATCTAGATGTTGTTGAGATTCACCAGGTTCACTTCGACTCTTTCTTTATCCCATGTCAATTGAAGGATTGTCCTTGGTATATGGACATTATTTCTTATTTAGAAAACATGAATTTTCCTCTTGGATTGAATGATAAGAAAAAGAGAAATTTTAATCTTGAGGCTCAAATATATGTATTTCTCCAAGAACAATTGATGAGGAGAAACCTTGATGGTGTGCTCATGATATTTTTAAGTGAGGAGCAGTTAGCAAAATTTATAAAGGAATGTCACCACAAGTTATGTGGTGGAAATTATGTGTCAAAGACCACCACTCATAAAGTTATGAGGATGGGTTATTGGTGGCCAAAATTATTCAAGGATGTGGCCAAGTTTATAAAAGGATGTGATGCTTTTGAAAAAAATTATAGTAAGATAAAGTTTATAGGCGCACTTCCCCTCACAACCATTTCAGTGGAGGCTCCATTCTAGTAGTGGGGTATTGACTTCATAGGGGAAATTGTAAAAAAGTCCAACAACAGGTACAGGTGGATATTGGTTGCCACTGACTACTTTACTTAGTGGATGGAAGAAATTCCTACAAGAAATGCTACTTCGAAGAGAGAAATTGAATTTATGCTAAATAACATAATCACCAGGTTTGGGGTGCCATCAAGAGTTGTTTCTCACAATTTAATATGTTCCATATCTAAGGATTTTGTGGATATGTGTTCACAATATGGGATATCTTTAACACATTCATCATCTTATCATTCAAAAGGAAATGGGAAAGCTAAATCAAGCAACAAATGCATCATGAACATCATAAAAAATACTATGCATGTGAACAAGAAACAATAAGTTTAAGTTTTTTGTTTGGGAAAATAGGGTAACCTAAAAGAAGGCTATTAGGAAGTGTCCATTTGAAATAGTATATGTTGCTGAAGCTAAATTTCCAATTAGCCTTGAATTTCTAGTCTACCAGTTGTTGTAGCAGATTCAAGGAGAAGATGAAAGTGTTGTTTCCAAAATAATTCATGAGTTGATTGAATTAGAAGAAACCACAAGGGGTGTGCAAAGAGAAATTTATTGAGGCAAAAAAAGGTGAAATACTTTTTTGATAAGAAGGTTGTCAAGAAGGAGTGTCAAGTTGGGAATCTTATCCTCATGGAATTCCACACTAGAAGACAAAAACAAACATGAAAAATTTGATGCCTTATAGGTTGGACCCTATCAAATTACTAAAGAATATGGTCAAGGAATATTCTACCTTAGGAGCCTGGATGGAAATTTCATGGGGCTACTAGTTCATGGTCAATATCTCAAGCATCATTTCTCTAGAAGGTGAGGTTCTTTAAACCTTTGTATCATATGTTCTTTCCTATTGTGTTCTTGTGTGCAATCATGGCCCTTGTTTGTTATGATGTAGTGTATGTCAATCTTGATCCTTGTTCCCATTTTCGGTCTGCTACCTAGAGATCTAGTGTTGGAAGTTTTGAGGAGATTTTCATTGATGATGCTTGTTGGCAACATGAGCATGGAGAATGTACATAGCAATATAATACAATGTTTTAATTGATGTCAACATTGTTGTGGACTATTTTGATTAATTCTAACATGTTTTGAAGTGTTGAGGAAGTCATTGATACAAGAAGATTTTTTCTGGAATGTTCAATGGTATAAAAATTATTTGACTAAGTGTTAGTATTGCTAATTCAGTTGTTACAGTGTATTAGTTTTTGGGTCCGCACCACTTCACAGAGGAATTTTTTTCTATGTGTTCCTAACCTAATTTGAGTGATTGTTAGAAGATTCTAAATCCAAGATTTCATATTGTTTGGTGAAGTATTTTGGGAGATATGAGTGACATAGTTCATTCTGGCATTTCACAATCATTTACTATACAATGTGTCAGTGTGGGAGATTTCACACCTTTCTATGAATGAGTCTTTGATGTTGCGGTGTTGAATTTAAGTTTCCAAGTGTTAGATGAGTGTGAATTCTAGGTGGGATCGACATTTGAGTTCCACGTGTAGTGAATTTGATGAACAATCGAAGGATTTTTTATTTAGGTCCTATGATGTGTTGACCTAACATGTTTGATGTGTATGCAAAGGATTAATATTTGTTGCACTTCTATATGAGATATACTTTAGGTTCATCTCAACCTATCTTAAAGAGTTTTAAATTTTGAATAATTGTGTGAAGTTTGGGTGATAATTTTGGATCCAAAAAAAGTTGAATTTTGTGTGTTGCATCCAATTAGGCCGACCTAATTGATGTTGCACTTGATGTTGATATATATGATTAATTGTTTTTAGTGTTTTGGATATAGAGAAATTAAAAATGTGAGATATATGATGCAAATTTTATCAAAGCAGAGATAAGTTGTGAATGTTGAGATCAAAATTGTGCGAATGTAGAGTAGAGCAGAGCGTTGATCTAGATTAGTGCAAAGTTTATAATTTGTGCTTCATTGAAACTGTATTCTTGTATATTGTAGATGCTTTTGTAAAAGTTCAAACTAGGTTGTGATCCACCCATCTCTCTTCTATCTTTTTCTCTATGGGCAGTGAGTCCACCTACAATGAGCATTTATGTAATATACTATAATTGTTTATAATATATTGTGAGCTAACCCTCACCGTGGTTTTTCCCATTTTGGGTTTTCCACATAAAAACTCTGATGTTCATGTGTTATGTGATGTTGTGGATGTTTTCATGATTTCTTTCCTTACTTCAATTGAATATGCTTTGGTAATTAGATGGCTAATGTTTTAATGGTTCAATAGAATACTGATTCACCCCCACTCCCACTCTCAGTATTCCAAGTGTTCAATATCTAGATTCTCATTGTGCCTACAAGAGACACAGGTCCCCAACTAGAGCCATTGTTAGCACCTACAAAATTAAATGAGTTTGCATTATTTTTTATTATCCCTTTATGCTCCCCATCAATTTTGGTTGATCTGAGAAATTCCATTGTTGTATCATTTCTCATGTTCCTTAGGTGGTTGCATTACTCCTTTATATAGCCATGGTAAAAAACTCATTTTGTAGAATGTCCAAGAGTTAGCCTTTTCCTTCTTATATTCTTTCTTGAGTCCTATCAATATTTAGACTGTGAACGAACATTTGGGCCAAGGTCTCAATCAATTCCCAATCCCCAATCCCACTCACTTATTTTTTCTTTCATGTCCTTTTAGGGATTCAAGTCTCAGACAAACATTTAGATCAAGTCCAAATGTCCATGTTCTTCCTGATTCCCCCTTCATCATTTTTCCCCTTATATCCAATTGGAAATTCAGGTCTTGGTCGGACCTTTGAACCAAAGTATTCTTGTTCTGAGTCCTTTCTTGTCTTTTATTGTTGCTTCCTCTTTGATCCTTTGAACTTTCAGATTTTGATTAGATGTTTTGAATTTTGGTCAAAATGTCCAAATCCATTCTAACTATTTATCCCTTTTCTTTTTCTAAGTCTAATAGGGATTCTTGATCCCGATTGACTCCTTTTCCTTTTGATCCATTCAAAACTTTAGGTCTCAATTGGACTTTTGGACCTTAGTTCATAAGTTCTGAAACCTTTATGAGCTTCTACCCTCACTTTGTTCTTCCTTCTTACTTTTCATTCCATTGAAGCTTTGGGTCTTGATGGAACCTTCAAACTCTTTTTTCCTCAAATTGGCTAAGTAAAATTTTTTTTGGGACTTTACAAGGTTTTCTCAACATTGTTGGGCCTCAACAATGGTTTTTGAAACCTTTTTGTAAATCCATTGAAGTAAAAAAATTCAAAACTTTACAAGATTTTCGTAACCTTGTTGAGCCCTGACATGGTTGTCAAAATCATGTTAGACCTCGATGTTGGATTTGAAACTTGCCTAATTGATCAATGCTTTAAGTTTTTTACTTAGAATCTTTGATGTGCAAAGGATTTTTTAGGTGTTTGAAAGGTTTTGAGAGCCTTGTTGGACTTTGACATGGTTGTCAAAACCATGTCAGAATCCGACAATGTTCTTTTCTTCCTTTCTCTTTCTTTTATCCGATTGAGACTTTAGGCCTCGATAGGATTTTTGGACCTATGTTCTTCATGACCAAGTTTGATTGGGATTTCTGATCTTGATGTTCTTATATCTGATTGGGATTTTAGGTCCCAACGGGATTTTTGGACAATGGACTTAAATTTCCAAGTCCATTCAGGACTTTTGCTCTCGACTTTCATTTTCTTTCTGCTTTGTTCTTATTGGGTTTTCAGAACCCAATTGGAATTTTGGACCTTCTACAAAATTTAAACATTTTGCACTGTTAATGCTATAATAACTTTCCCTATATATGCACATTTGGAGGGTTAGTCAGTTGTTCAATCCTACCTTCCTACCTTATCTACCTTGCCTATATATGCAAGGTTTCTCATTGCATTTTACACTCTTCATTTTATATTGATAGACATATTATTGTGCTCATATTTTCACTTGTTGAAGGTTATCAATTCAATATCTTTTATCTTGGAATTCTTCAATAATTCATATGTCTCCACATTCCTTAGAATGTGTTCTAGGGGACATGAGATGAATTCATTAAATTTCGGCATGTTGTAATTGTATTTTAAAGAGAGGATTCAATTTCAGTGGAGGTTACACTTCAAAAATGGATAATTTATCTTTCCTAGGCATCCATTTTGGGAGTTCAAAGGTCTTGGATGGGGTTCCCAATATTGGAGAAGGAAAGGTGTTTATTGGCGTTCTATCAAGGAATAGAAAGGTCATCAAAGCATCCATAAAGTCAGGAGTTGGATAGGCTATGGGCCAGGTTCTCACATTGGAGCCTTGTAATTTCCACTTAATATTTTATTATATCTTTTGGTTTTCTAAGAAGGAAGTTTGGGTTTTTGTAGGTGATTTTGTACCTCTTTTTTTGGTTTACCATTTGTGGTTTTACCTCCCACAAGTTCTATAAATCAGAGCCATGAGGTAGTAGTTTTATGTTGAGTTATTTTAGGTAATAGGGTGTTTTCAGGTTGATCAAAGATTAGTAGTGGAGTGTATTATTGTGTACTATCATTCAAAGATTAATAATATACTTTCCCTCTTTTCTTGTGTGGATTTTTTTCTTGAAAAGTTTTCTTCACATAAATCTAATGTCACATTTTATTTTTTAATTTTTATATTGTGATGTATGTTCTAATCACATGTTTAAATATGATTTGGTAATCTAATTTCCATATCTAAATTCACTTGCATAAGCTCATGTTGTGGCTTTTCTTCACCTTATTTTTAACATTTGGTATCAGAGCTAATGGTTCTATTGAGAAGGGGACACCTTTCTCTTAAGAATTGAAGGTTTTTTTGGTTATAGTGGGAGATTTTTTCTTATGGTATATTGAACATTTGTGAATAGGATTGTTTACCATGGCTTCTACCTCTTTCTAGGATATTGAGAAATTTAATAACATGAGATATGAGATGTAGAAACTGAAGATGAAGGATCTCCTTGAAGAGAGAGATTACTAGTTTTCAGATTCACAAGAAAGTAAACTAGCTGTAATGTTTGGTGAAGATTGGAAAAATTTAGACAAGAAGGCACGAGGAACCATAAAGTTATGTTTCATGGATTTTATTCTTTTGAATGTCTCCACAAAAGACACCACATACAATTTGTGGAAGAGGATAGGTGATATTTATCAAACTAAAAGTTTTTCTAACAAGTTGTATCTCAAAAGATAGTTGTATTCATTAAAAATGCAAGATGGTTATTCTATTGCAAACTATTTAAATTATTTTAATCCGATTATAAGTCAACTTGTATGAGTAGATATTAAATTATAAAATGAAGAAAAATGTATCTTGTTTCTTTGTTCTTTACTTGAATTTTGGGAAAATCTAATTTTTGCCACAAGTAGTGGTAATGAAGAGCCAAAGATGGAAAACATTGTTCCCATACTTATTTTAGTAGAGATGAGGAGAAATTATATGAGTGTTGGCTCCCAAGATACCTTGCATGTATGAGGAAGGTCCAAAGAGAA
>VDFB02387879.1:0-16453 GCA_007258455.2 Sequoia sempervirens | reverse complement strand
TTATAATTCACTTAAATAACCTCTTTTTACCACTTCCCAAGTCTTATTTCAAAGTATTGTGAAGAGTTGTAAGAAACTTTCAAGCTTTTCTAGACTTGTTGCTAATTCAACACTTTCTTATGTTTAAATGACCCCTTAATGCACTTTCCTGCCATACTTAAGTGTGTTTTTGAGGAGATTCCCCTTAAACAACATTACATGCACTTTAATTCCTGACACCTAGTAAAATTTCCCTAGTGGGACTAAGTCGCCACTTGGGGTGACTTAATCCCACTAAGCACAAAAATAAAAATAATTTCAATTTTCTGGCAAGATTTGATTCTCTTACACTTGAGATTGGCCTGTGATGTGTTATTTTTGAGAAATAATAGAAAATAAAGTATAAATAAAGGATTTTTCATCTCATTTTAAACCCCCATTCATTTACCTAATCATTCAAGCAATCAAGCACTCTAAGCGTAATGAAGTCATCCATTGGAGCACTTCATTGCATATCTTTAGAATTTCACATCAACGGTTTGGTAAGTTTATGACATTGCATGTTTTTTATTCATCACTCTCTTCATATTTCATTTCATTTCATAGGGTTTGACCAAGGCAAACCCCTATACTCTAATCCTTAACCCTTTTCCCCCTCTTTGCATGTGTGTTTATAGATCTTATATGTGAATTTGTCAAGGAGAAAGGTATTACAAAGGTGTTACAAAGTCATCAAAGTTAACAAAGCCCTAATTGAAGCTTGGAGACCACTTTCAACCTATTTTTTGCAGATTCAGATTTGGACACCTGTCAAGAAGAGAAGTGCAGACTAAGAGCTATAGAATTCTGCCCCAAATTTCATGAAATTCCCAGGTGGAATAAGTCACCATCTGTGACAAATTAGTCCCACTACCAGGCCTAAAATTTATTTTCATATTTCTGGATACCCATTTGGCAAATTCTTGTTCTAGAAGATTTTCCCCAAAATTGGACTAAGTCGCCCATCTTGGCACAAGTGTCCCAGTCAGTATTTCTAGTCAATTATGTAAGATTCCAGATCCTTTTTGCATCATAATTGATATTCTAGGTGTACCTCTCGAATTCTATTTTATTCTTTCATCATTTACTTGCATTCTTAGGTGTTTTTGCATACCCTACTGTGTTTTCCAACACTTTGCATTTCTTTAGTTTAGCATTAATAATCATCTTTTCTTTTCATTTTGTTGCATTTAGACATCATATTTAGGCATATTGCATCTATCATTACATTAATCTTGAGTGTTTACATTGTAATTTAGCCCATACTTCTCTCCTTTTAGGTGAAAAACCCTAGAAGTGCAAGAGATCATTAGGGTGCCAAAATATTTGTTTACAAAAAATCTCGGAGGTATTCAGTGAGATGCAAATTAGTCCCCCACTCGCTAAATTTCCTATAAGGTTGTTAGAGAGGCCCAAGCTTTGATGATCAACAATACTTTTTCTGGCACGCCCACTGGGACACGAAGTTCTTTGAACGCTTGATTAGAAGTCAAAAATATTTCTTAAATCAAGTCAAGGAAAGAAGCTAGAAATTTCATGCGCAGAGTCCAAACAAGAGCATCCTCAAGAGGCCATTTCCGGTACTCCCAATTACCTGCCTCGGTATCTAGGAGAAGAAGACTTGCAAGTTTTGTATCACCTGTAAGGAGTAATAGAGCAAGGAGTGAGAGCCTAGAATCGAGAGCCTTATTTACTCCACCTAAAGGCTGAACTTTCCAAACCAAAATACCAGTATACCCGATTCATAGGAATCTATTATGCATGGCTCATATAGCTACCCCTGCTCCTAGAAATTTCGTAACCTAGGATAATGGTAGTTCGCTACAACCACCTATGCCCCCAAGCGTATGGCCTGCCATACCCGCTAATTCCCTCAAGGCTATTCCAAAATTTCCCAAAGAAGACTTCAAAACCCCCTCTGAACACCTTCAAGATATAGCAAAGGTATGTAGGGTACATAACATAGGAGAGGAAAATATTTCTCTTAGGTTGTTAGCCACCTCTTTTAAAGGAAAGGCTCAAGATTGGTATCGATCTTTGGCCTCTGGTTCTATCTACTCCTGGGATCAACTCGAAGAGAGGTTGTTCGAATGCTTCTTAGAGAAGGGAGATCTTTCTTCATTGCTACATCAACTAATCACCATCAAAAGAGCCCCGCAAGAGGCCATGAGCAACTTCAACACCAGGTTTGATAAAACTTGGAAAAGACTCCCCGTGATTGCTCAACCTCCAGCTGTGATTGCATTTATGTTGTACCTGAAGTATTTCAATTCAGATATCGCAGTGATGATAACCTCCATGGGAGAGGATATCTTACCCGATGCATACGAGTTGGTTGTGCGCACAAAAAATAGTTTGATCAATGCTCGGAAGCTTCCACCATGACCTATGATGCATGTGTTTGTAGAAATCTCTGGTAGTCCTTGGGAAGAAGCTACTCCACACACTTCTGCTACACAACTGACAACATCCACTATGTTGCAATCCATGTACATGTACCCCGCCACACAACCTAGCATGTTAGGCCCTTCTTTTGTAGCAACGAACATCAATGACATGAAGTGTCTCATATGGACTTTCACTAACAAGTTGGTTCTCATCAAATGACAACAAGAAACACCTCTAAACCAAACAACTCAAACCTATGGTGGAAGCATGCTATCCTATCAAAAAAATGCATACCAAGGACCCTCCAGAGGAGGAGGTCAACAAACGACGTCTGCAAACCAGATAGTTCTAGTCACTATGCCACTTTAGGCAGCGAAGGAAAACCAGAGTAAATAGTTAATCTTAGGCTAGAACAATCTGGTAAAAGATGAGAATGTATGGTGCTTCCCATGTAACGATAGTCATATGACCTAAAATTGTCTGAGGGGAATATGCAACAGAGGATAGCGAAACAAACAAACAAGGGTACGCTCTTGAATGCAGATGAATATGAGTCTTCCAAAATGGAAAATGCCCGCTTCATAGCACAAATGCAAGGAATGTACTTGGAGAAATAACTGGATATTGTGCCTAATCAAGCACTATTTTCATGGATGGAGCAAGAAGATGTGGTATTCGTGAATGAAGCTTTGATAAATAGTACTCCACAAGTACAACCAGACTACAATGCAAGATCCAAAAGAAGGTTCACAGGTGAATACATGCAACAAGCTCTACCGCGTCCTCAGCCATGATAACTGCCACCATAAGAAAATCAGGCCCTGCTTGTCATCAACCAACCTACTTAGCAACCACAAAATCCATTGTTTTCGATGAAGGAGACAGACAAGATACCAATCCCATTCATGACAGATCATTTTCCTCTGAAGAGGAGAGAGATATCACTATTTAAGTCTAAGGTCTACCCATTCAGAACGCTCATGTGGTTGAACAATTAAAGAAGGAATTTTCTAATGTATCTCTGTGGGATATCATATCCATTCATGAACAAAAGAAATTGCTTTAGGAAGCATTAAAGAATGAAGAACAAATACTACAAACATATGCAATTCCATTGTGTAATCAAAGTAAAGATGCAGTACTTGCGTCAAAACCTCAATCTTTGAAAGTCGTAGCCTTTTGTGAATGAAGTGAACAATGCAAAAGAGAAAGAGGTAAGCATGCCAAATCCCACACCTTTCTTTTTAACACTTATTGTGGGAGATAATATTTTGCGTAATAACATGATTGATTTGGGGGTTAGCACAACAGTCATGCCAAAACAAGTGGTCGCTGCCTTGAAACTTAAGTATGAGCCCCTTGAGAAGGGAATCATGCAATTAGATGGGACGAAGGTTCAAACCTTTGGTCAGATAAAATATTTATCTTTAACCCTCTTCTCATGTTCAATCCAAATAGTCACACAAGAAATAGTGGTGATAAACATTCCCATGGTCTTCAAAATGTGTCTTTCAAGAGATTTCAACATGAAGATTGGCGGGTGTTTGGCACTCGATTAGTCCCACCTAATATTGAGAACCAAGCATAGGGCGAAGATGAAGATTTTGTTTGAATATTTGCATCCTGAACACATAGTAGACAATGTAGTCCTATGCTTTGAAGCAACACATACCTCTTTCTCACAAAGGGAGAGATGTTGTGTAGACATGTTGGAAGATGAAGAAGACACGAGTGATCAGATCCTAAAGAAGAGGTGCTCTTTAGCCAATTCATCGACTCCAACCCATTCAACAACTTTCATGTGATGGGAGTATGCACTTATGTGATCTTTGGCGATGATCAAGTCTTTTCAAAATTGATAAAGGATTGGGAGGAATATAATGATCTGGGGGACAATCATCTATGGACCTTATATTTTGATGGCACCAAATGCAAAGCCAGTTCTAGAGCAGGTGCCCGATTAGTGTCCCCGACAAGATCGAAGACCTTCAAGGCTTTTCATTTTTAGTTCTCACGCTCAAAAAATATGTGGAGTATGAAGCCTTGGTTCATGATGTGATTCTTACAGAACAAATGGGCGTAAAGAGAGTGCATGTATTCAAAGATTCAAAGTTAGTTGTGAGCTAGGTTTGTGGGAAAGCGGTTGAAAAGAATACAAGAATGAAGTCATACAAATATCGGATATGGGATCTGATTGAGAATTTTGAAGCTTTCAATATACAAGTTATTCCTTGATCTCAAAATAGCGTCACTGATCAGATGGCTTCAATTAGTTCACAATTTGACCAGTTTATGATTAAACAATAAAGCATAGTGCAGTACAGATCATCATATGACTAGCAATCCCAAAAAATGATCAAAATTGGCAAGTATTTGAGGATGACATTCAGATTGTTGCCATTAAATAGAAATCAAGAGGAGTTTCCGACTATTCACAGTCAGGAGCAGAATCTCCCGAAGAGCAGGTTATCCAATTAAAAGGCAATAAGCTTCCGCAAGGTTTAATCTCCCTTAAAAATCTCTTTGACTCTTAAGACACAAGAAATTGCAAGCAGAGGTTCACTACGGATGTGAGGGACGATGAAGAGCTTGATGTCGAAAGTGACAGAGAGTTAAAAGTCAGAAGGGGAGTTCCACGAAAGGACAAGGAAAGACTAAGGGATCTATGTTTCAGATATGATGGGGTTATAGCCTAGACTTATGATGATCTAAGAGGATATGATCCATGCATAATTCAGCATACCATTGACTTGGTAGAAGGATCAAAGCTCGTCTGATAGAAGAAAACGCCAGTCAATCTGAAGGTCAAAGCATTGATGGTGCAGGAGATCACCAAATTGATTGAGTCAAAGATTATATATCTGATTAAGCTTTCCACCTGGGTGTCAAATCTAGTACCAATTCATAAAAAGAATGGTGATAGTAGGCTTTATGTCAATTTCTGAGATTTGAATAAAGCTTTGCTAAAAGACCACTGCCCTTTGCCATCAATGGAGTAGATCTTGCAAACTATGGCTAGACCGGAGATGTTTTCATTGCTTGATGGTTTCTCAAGCTATAACCAGGTATATGTAAAGGAAGGTGACCAACATAAGAAAATGTTTACCATAAGTGGGGAACGTTTACATACTCAAAAATGTCATTTGGACTTTCAAATGTTGGTGTGATTTTTTGAACGAGCAATGGATATTGCCTTTAGAGGATTAATTAGTTTGATTATTCTCATATATCTAAATGACTTAATGGTATTTTCAAATTCAAAGGATGATCACTTTGATCATATGGAGAAGGTTTTCTTGAAGTGTCAACAGCTCGAGGGTGTGTGCAAGAAGTTGAGTCCACTTTTTGGCCAAAAAGTGGAAGTGTTTTTCCTGATTTTTAGAATTTGACACATTTGACCTTAAAATTTGAAGCACTTAGAGATGAAATCTTTAAAAAAGTCACTAATCATAAAATGTAGTGCTTGGAGTCTAGTTTCCAAATATGTAATTTATTTCAATACCTAGATTGTACAAATTGAGTTTTAATAGGCATTTCTAAAAACCACTATTCAAAAGTCTTTTTTTTTTACCATACCATGCACGTGTACAACATCCATATTTTGACTTAAATTATAGTATTTTTCTAAATCCTTTTGGGAAAAGTTTTATGACTCACTAAAGCTTGTTCATGATTTTTTTTTTTGGTTAAATTTTTATTAGGTAGATTTGTCATTTTGAAAAATCACCGTGTACAACATGCATAAGATGACCTAAACTTATCATTTTTTGATTTTTTTTAAAATTGAAAAGAATTGTTTGAAGTTTTTTCTCGTGCAATCTGTTTGTCAAAATGTTATGTTGATCAAAAGTTATTAAAATAGTAAAAAACCTTGATATTTAAAGTTTATGGACCAATTTTATTAGAAATTAATTAAAAAATAGAAAAAATAATCCAATTGCGTAACAAATTACATATTTAGGAATCTGCATTGTTTCATCTAAAATGGGTTTTAATTTCGTCAGAAAATTTTGCAAAAAAGGTTGTTAGCCATATGTCCAAAGTCAGTATTTTACTTTGACATTGTTAGGACCTTCAACTTGCAGGTCAAACTAGGTTGAAGGCCTAGGTTCAAACTTCCAATGCTTTTCCCGAACCAAAAACCTAGGCAAAAACCCGACCACAATGCAAAAAAAAATTCAAATTTTAAAAAATAGGATCCCGAATATAAAATGGGATCCCATTTATTAATAAACGGGATCCTGTCTTATAATCAGGATCTTGTTCCCTATTCGACAATATTCGGACCATTGTAAAGGAAACAGGATCCCTTTTCCTGGCCAACGGTTCCGACATTCAATGCTGACGAACATGATCTCAATTATAGAACGGGATCCCGCTTCTTATAGACGGGATCCTGGTTTTATAAGCGGGATCTCGTTTTATAGTAAGTGGGATCTCGTTTTATAAATGGGATCCTGTTTATTTTATTTAAATACATTGCAAAAAATTACTGTGAAGTCTACAACTTCACATGTACAACCGAGAGCAGTAAAAGTGAATTATTTTTCATAAGCTATTGTATTTACAGGTGGTGAACTTGATTTTTAGTTGATTTTATCAAACGGGGCATCATCTACACCATTTTTGAAGTGGAATTGTGTTATTTTTGTGCTTGTTTGGAGGAACAAAAGGTTTCAATTTGCAATATGGATTGAATTTTTCAAAGGAGGCATGAAGAAAACAGTTTTTAATGTGGAATTGTGGTAGTTTTCTACTTGTTTTGAGGAACACAAGAGGAAGAATTTTGTCCTAATAGGTATTCAACTTCCAATTTGGATTGAATATTTTGAAGTATTTCACTATTAACATTCATTTGTGCTTGAGAATTTTATAATTATAAAAGCTCGTAATAAAGAAGGAAGATATCAATTCTCAAGAAGTTGAAGCAATAGAGAAAAGAGAGATGTTACAAAAGAGGAATGAGAATGAATCAATGAATGATGGTGGAGCAAACCAATTCAACAACTATTGAAGATGAAAACACACAGATATCATGGTTGTAGATGAAGCTAATTTTCAAGGAGTCAATTTGAGAAGAATATGATTATACAAACAAGTCCCACTATGTTCAACCCTCTTGAATGCTATGGAGAATGTTTCAATACGTACAAATCCAGTATCACACAACCACATGTTAAAGTGAAATGGTAAATTTGTATGTAGAAGTTTTACAAGATGCTGGACTTAATCATGTTGACATTGACAATATTCAAAGAGATGAAACTTTTATAGAATTTTTTGAAAACAAAAAAGAAAAATATTTTGTTGCAAATGAAAATCAAAATGATCATTTTCTTGAAAATAAAAACAAAACCTATATTTTTGATGAAAATGAAAATTGTTTTGTTGATGAAAATGAAAATGAAAACCAAAACCGTTTTGTTGATGAAAATGAAAATTAAAATGAAAACCGTTTTGTTGATGAAAATGAAGATGAAAATGAAAATGAAAACCATTTTGTTGATGAAAATGAAAATGAAAATCGTTTTGTTGATGAAAATAAAGATGAAAATGTAGAATGTGATGTTGAATTTAATGAAAATACTTTTTTTTAAAATTGGAAGTGGTGTTTTCGATAATCTTCCTGGTCAAATTTCTTGGAGGAAAATAAGAACACATGCGAAAAGAATATACACCAAATTCTTTTATCGTAAAAAAATTGCATTTCAATGTAAACTAATGATGCAATTGATGAGAATGCAAAAAATGAGGAAAGTAATGAAAAGGTTAGGATTTTATGTTAAACCAAAAAGAAAAGATCAATCATTAAAACATGTTATGTCTAATGTTGCTAGTGCCATTCAATCTATTGGGAAAAATAGTCGATCTAAAGATAAAAACGCAACAAGAAGAGCTATAACTACTGTTATAGTTAATAAAGAAACTTTGAATAAAAGAATGGTAAGCAATATTAGTGAAGTTTTAAAAATGCATCCTAAAACATTACTAAGAGTGGAAAAAAGAAGAGAAAGTATAGAAAATGATCCTATCAATCAATGTTGGAGTTTCAAAGGGATCTACCAATGTAGGTCCGATATAAAATTGAATGTTGAAATTAAAATATTTGATCAAAAATATTGGCATGATAATACTAGGGTTTCTGTACCCCAATTCTAGAGATGTTTTAAAAATTGGCAGGAATCCAAAGTTCGTAATCCCTCACCCAAAACACCTATTAGATACAACACAAAGTGAATTTTATAGAAAATTTTGCATGATTCAAATGTTACTTGGTAATATTAAAATAAGTCAAAGGTCTTTAAAAAAATGTAAACCCTGGTATGTAAAAATTAATAGGCAACGAATATCTTGTTGTAAAATGCATGTTCAATTTCCTTATTTTTATGATGTTTTTTTGTATATACATTGTACTTTGCATACCAACATGATTATACAAGACAGGGTATTGATATGCCACCGGCAATAAGAGAGTTTATTTTGTATTTTGTTTTGTGAAAAATCTAATGATAAATTATTTTTATTTAAGTTCTTGTATCGACAATGCATTAACCTGGTGGAAATCTTCATTTTTAAGAATTTGTTTGCATGAAAGTGTTGATCAAGATTTTGGGACAACAATTAGTAGATGTCAAAAGATTTAGGAATGTTCACTATTCTTTAAAAGATGGAAAAATAGGGAAAAAGCATTGTGACTTAGTTACGTAAAAGTTAGTGTGCATGCATTTGCTGAGTGAATTTAATAATAAAATTGTACCCAAAAATATTTCACATGCACTATGAACATGCTTGATGGCTTGATGGCCACTTCGCGTACTGTAGAAACACATTTCCACTTTGGTACTATACCAAGTATTGATGGTAGAGAATTAGTAATTTCAAATTGTAAGAGGAAATTCAATCTCAATATTATAATTCAATGGAAGTAGCTATGTTTTTCCATATTATTTATAGACATGTAGACGATAGCACTAAGGATGATAGAAAATTTTTGAGTATCATTTTTATTTGAGTGACAACCGATTACACTCATTAGAGTTTGTTCAATACTGTTTTAGTATATTTTATAGAAATTTAAGAGAAAGAGGAATCCATATGTGAAAGAACAATCATATGGTCGACAATTGTAATGCAGGTATCAAAATGATAGAATGTTCTATTGGTTAAGTAGGGTTCACAAGGAACTTAATGTCCAACATATATGGAGTTTTTAACTGGCATGGTAAAGGAGAACATGATGGAGCTGGTGCGTGTGTCAAAAGAATTCTTGTTAGAGAACAATTAAAATTTGAGGATTCAGTAAAATTTAAAAATGCACATGAGATTGTGGATTGGTGTAATAGAAGATTATCTACACCTGGTTCGAGTGATTACTCTACAGCTCATCGATTCTTTTGGTTGGTGGAAGAAGAAAACATTGTATCTAGAGTTGATTGTGAGACAATTAGTGGATCTACTAAATGGCATTCATTTAGGAGTGCGACAGCAAGCACATGGACTATTTGGACAAGGGAGCTTGTATTGCTTTTTCCATTTTGTATCCTAGAGATCGGGAAGCTTTGGGAAAATACATAATGGCTGAACAAGGAGAAAAGATCGCTGACACTTCGCGTGTTTATTAACTCAATAAGGAAAGAATCCTACTAAAGAAAAATGATCAATTGTTTGTATCTAAAGATTATGACCGTGGTTCCGTGACCTTGTACAAGAAGGTAATTTTTAATTCAATTTATTTCATTTTATTTCACTTTATTAAGTTATTTTGTAATACTAAATTATTTATAAGGGATACATGCACTAGTTATTAAATCAAATTTTGCTGGTGGATATGTGTATGTTAAGTTATTGCACCCGAGGGGAAATGAAGAGAAAAAAATAATATTGGTTGGCTCGTTGTGTGGAAACTAAACATAAGTTGATAACACCTCGAGAAGATGATGATGGCTTTCATTATCCAACAGGTACGGTGATCCCCGTAAGACACCTCCTTAAGCAAATTTTGATAACAAGTTTTAGATCCCCTTAAGCAATTTTTTAGAACAAGTCTTTGATCCCCTTAAGAAAATTTTGAGAACTTATTTGATGATGGTTTTTGAACATGTTTTCCAATAGGATCGATGGTGGTTGTTGGCACTTGGCTACGAAAATACCTGAGGAGAAAGAATGGTCTATCTGCATTGGAAGACTATGAAACACATAAAAGATTATACATTATTCACATTTGGTGGTGGAAACAAATATAAAACCAGAGCTGTGATCGCAAGACCTTTCAAAAATTGTTACATTGAATTTCTGGAAGATAATTTAGGCAATCATAGACATTTGCAAAAAAGAGAGGGGATGTACGGTACAACAGAATGGCAAATGTGTAAATATAGTTTTAGTTTATTTTGTCCTTTTAAATACATTAAATACATGTTTCAACATTGGTCAAGTGTGTTATTAGTTTAAATTGATTTAAATTGTCCTTTTATACATCCTTAAGGCATAATCACAAAAAGGATCTAGTCCATGCAGATTCAACCTAGACAACATGGAATAATTTGGTAAAAATAGGTAATTATTAGTTAAATTATATTTAAATACATATTTTATAACATATTTGATATTGTTTTGACATTAATAGTTAAAATTGATTTTATTGTCATTTTTGTATCCCAAAAGCCATCATTGATTGATTCTATACTTGAAACAAAAGGAGAGGGACTCTCGATTCAACCTCCACAAACATGTGTGGAATAATTTCTTTTAAAATGCAAGTACTTGAGTTCCTGCATATAGATAGTTTTATATAAATTAAAATATGTATGTTTTGATGATTTCATTGATATTGCTTGTACCTTTTTGATATCAGGTGGTGTGAAGACCTACTACATTCTAGCCACGAGTTTGAGATATTCTTGAGATGGCATATCCAAATTTTGTAAATAATGTTTTGAGATGACATATATGTACATACATACTTACAAAATTAAACATACTCTATGTACTTCTATGTATCAAATCAATATTCTATATATTTTATATCTTAAATATGCATGTTTTCCTACTTTGAAACTTTATGTTTATGTGTATAATCACTAAATATCATGCATACATTATTGTTAAATCAATTATATCCTTAAGACGTATTATGACCCCTTAATGCATCCCATTAAGACACCACCTTAAGACCCCTTAAGACATCCGATTTAGGCATATTATGACCCCTTAAGACATCCCCTTAAGACGTTCTATTATGACCCTTTTAGACATCCCCTTAAGACATCCCCTTAATTAACACGTTCTATTATGACCCCTTTAGACATCCCCTTAAGACCCCTTAAGACATCCCCTTAATTAACACATTCTATTATGACCCCTTTAGACATCCCCTTAAGACATATTATAACCCCTTAAGAAATCCCCTTAAGACGCTCTATTATGACACCTTTAATAACCCCTTAAGATCGCCATTATTTGTTTTGACAACTTATAAATTAGTGTTAGATGTTATTATTTATAGAATTTATTAATGCTTTTATTCTCTAATCTTCTGTGGTATTGTTTATTTCTTAAAATTTTATCCTTTCTAGTATATAAATAGATTGCTTTTGTTTGTAAATTATGATTTATTGACTAATTATAGATTGACGGAATTGAATAAGTTCATTGAGTAATTATCACTATTTATTGAATGTACATATCATGTATATCATGTATGAAATCACTAAATTTGCAAAGTATAAATATTAAAATGTCCTATATTAATCCATGTATGAGATCACTAAATTTCACATTAATTTCCTATATTAATGTCTTGACTATGAACATAAAATGCATAAATGTACATGTGTAAATTAAAATTTCAAACAATAATAAAGTCCATAATTTATGTAACATATTAAATGCATGAAACCAATATATTAAGTGCATGAAATAAACTCCAACAGAGTACATGAGAAACAAAAAATATAGTCCATGAAATAAACAAATATAACACATAAAATCACATGTTTCTAGGTCATGTACTGTCTCTATAATCAAGAGACCTCTTCACACCATGCGGACTATGTGGATGACCTGAAACACTCTATATAAGAGAAAGATGAAATTAGATGTAAGACAATAAAAAATTATTTAATGACAATTTAATTTATAATCCATCATAAAATTAAATTACCATCATATCTACGTCTAGATGCTCTGGTGCACCTGAAGCAACCTCTAAATTCTCTAAATCAATCTACGTAAACAAGACAAAGAAATTTGAAATTAGATGTACAACTCTACAATTAATTTTTTTTTAATTCAATTTAATTTATAATTTATCATATTTTAATTGTACCATATTTTGAGGTTGTGCACTAGGCTCTTCTCCAGGACCTGTCTGTACATGCTCAACTACAAGATGTGTCTCATGCTATAAAAGAAAAAGAATATGTAAAAATCTCATATTATGTATATTTCAATTTAAAATTTATAATTGACTTTAAATATAATAAAAAAATAAAATTACCATTTGATTTGGAACCTGCTCTACATGTCCTCCTGGTGGTGTAACTATGTCTGGGTCATGGCTGAAAGTTACACTAACAAAGTCCTACAAGATCAAAATTAAAGCATGTACAATCGAATTAGGTTAATATATATATATATATATTCAAGTTTGCACATTTTGTGTAGAAAGTTTTGTAAACAACCTGGAAATCAATCGCCTCACGAGTAACTACAACATCAAATGTTTGCCCAATGCCTATTCTTATTGTGGTATCAACCCAGACATACATGTACATAGGCATTTAATACTTATAATATTTACAAGTGTACATGCATGCGTTTCATATATCTAGTGAGTTCAAAACTCATAAAATTGTAACTATACTAATGTAAACTTTAAACAAATTTACAATATGAATGTACCTGCCCTTGATCTATGACGCTCGATAGTGGAGGAGTGCTTGACAATCCCTTAGGAGGAATCGACATGGATGTTGATTGACTCACCTAAACCAACATAAATATTTGAAACATACATGTGATTCAATTATAAATTTAAAACTCAAGTTAAATAATTTATGATTTCATATATAATTTTAAAAATTGAAATCAAAATAACCCATAAGGGTTGTCGAGTATGACCGGTGTCGATGTATGTACTTGTGGAACATATGATTTCCCTTGCATCATTAGTGTCATCTATACACCAAACAATTTGATTGTTAAAATGTATTGTAAACTTTTCTTTGATATATACAACCATCAAAATTCTTATAAAATGAACGTACATCTAGATGCATATTTATACATGTGTTGTAGTGTCCTCAGGGTGATGTTCTGCTATGAGGAACTCTACAAATGAACTGATGCGACCAGATGAACCACCAGAATCTCCCCGTCCACCTAAACTAGGTGTGGCCTGATCAAGTCCATAGCATACTTGATGACAACTAGTACATATATGGGGGGCAGGCCTCGACACTCTTGGAGTGGTACTCAGACTAGCTCCATAAAAAACTCCTCCATCTTCATCATTGTCTCTATGCTCCCCACTTGCTATTGCAGAAGCATGCTAATCAAGGTCTCCTGCTAGTGTACTAAGGGAACCTAATGTTGAGACTAGAGCTTGATGATGTACAGGTGCAGGAATGGGAGGACCAAGAGCAAAAACAAGGGGTTGTGCATGCACGGGGCGTCGGGGATCAACCCTTGCCCCTAATCTCTGTTGTGGCATGTCGCGACCAACACCCTGAAATGATGTAAAATCAAAATAATTGGGCTTTTCCCCCAAAACAAACTCTACATACAGTTTTCTTAAAAAATACAATGGGCACTCCCAATTAGCATGTGGGGGACTATCAAAAACCATATACCATTGATCCCAAAAATGTGCACTCATCTGCGGATGTATGCACCACCTCATGGATATTCTAGATTTGTTGGGTGGAATGGGTTTGGTTTGTGCAATGGGCCGGTTAGCTAGATGGGCTTTCATTATTTTAAGGTCTAATATTTGTTTGTAAGAGAGACCATCGTAATAAAACCTGCCTCATTTAGTTCTCATCTCTCGCCAGCCACAAGACCGTGACCCATCATCCCCGATGTGAGTCAACAACGCTTTGCATTGCGTGATGCAAAACGCTCACATGTGGGAGGGAATAAATGCTTGAATTTTGCATAGCATTGATTTGATTTTTGTAAGTAAGGGATGCAACTTTGATTACTTATTTGTGCTCTCGGGCAAGCCTCGCCGACATAGGTGGATGGCAGGCTAGGGTGGGAGGGAGGAGGTGGAGGGGGAGGGGGGGAGGGAGGCGGATCTGGCTGTGGCTGAGGGGGTGGATTGATGATATCATCAATGTTAAAATCATCCATGATATGCTTGATATAAATGTGCACTTGCATTAAATCATACAAAATAGTCCATGTGCATACATATATTAAGACCATATATTTAATTGAAATAGGATGAGCAACATATATATTAAGATCATATATTTAATTGAAATGCACATATATATACATTGATTGTTCAACTCAAGAGCATGTCCATACAAAATTCAAAATTAAATGTATGTACATGTACATTTAAAATAAAAAATATAATGCATAATTTGCATGCGTACAAATCGTTAAACTAAACTATGTACATACATACAAATTTCAAAATTTAAGAACTATATATGCAAATTTTTAATACATGCACACACATACTAAACAATAAACTTGAAACATTCACAAAAGCTCATTTTATGTCTAACACACACACACACATATATATTACAATTTTTCAGCAGGAGAAATCATGATCTAGTAGATAGTCATAAAATATATACTATTATATACTATTCATTATTGTTGGAGTTGACAACCCAAGATCTTCAATCTGCAACGCCAAAGAACCTCCACGAGAGATAGAGAGAAGCAACAATGGAATATGCTATTCCACCAAGCAAGGATTGCGATATGATACAATATGATCAATGCAATACTATACAATGCTATATGCCATCTATTTAACAAATATGCTAGAGATGCCTTGCTTATAAAGGCAAGGATGAGAGATAGGATAAGACAAGATCATGACAAGTGTCTTAATCCTATCACATGAGACAACTAACCCATAACTACCTAGGAAAGTGGAAATTCTAGATAAGACAACTAATACTTATCTAGATATGACAACCACATCCTATAACTTAACATGTGAATTATATCCTAAGTCCCTATAAAGGAATAAACTAGGTGTACAAGACTTATTCACATTCAACACCCCCTAAGTGCAACCGAGGTACAAACCATGCAAACAAAATATAGTCCTTAACTAGGGCCTCATGAGGTACCCATGTACAAAACAAAACTCTCGCTGCCGCGAGTAAAAGGAGAAAACTCGGTGGAGCAAAAACCTCTCCAAAAGAGAGAAAAGAAACAAAGAAAACTAATGAAGGAAGGAGGACTCCTCAAGACCCCCCAAGGACAACTTCCTTCACCCCAAGCATCGATCGCAACTGAAGATAACGAGGTGACGCCAAAGGTTTAGTGAAGATGTCTGCAACCTGCTGATCTGTAGGCAAATACTCCAAGCTGAGAACACCATCCTGGATGAGCTGCCTGATGAAGTGCATGTGGATCTCAATATGCTTAGTCCGCTGATGCTCCACTGGGTTGCGTGAAATATGAATGGCACTCTGATTGTCACACCAAAGAGTAGTGGGCTGAGTGGAAGGGAATCCGAACTCAGTCATCAACTGTCGAAGCCACAAAACCTCTTGACTAGCCAACACAGCACCTCGATACTCAGCCTCTGTCGATGATAATGCAATAGCAGTCTGCTTCTTGCATGACCATGCAATCGGACCAGAACCAAGGCAAAAGACAAAGCCAGAAGTAGACTTCCGATCATTGACATCACCAGCCCAATCTGAGGCAGTGAAGCCCACAATCTGAGATGCACCTGAAGTGTAGTGAATGCCAAAATGAGTAGTGCCCTGAATGTATCGCAAGATATGCTTGGCAGCCTTCCAATGACTCTCATGAGGCTCCTATGAGAAGCAAGAGACAAGTCCAA